>JBBPLY010000021.1:76125-101270 GCA_038090035.1 Xerocomus nothofagi | reverse complement strand
CTACGACGTATCCTTACTGAAGTTCGTGGATCCCTCGTCTCACAATACACCGCACTATTCGGCTACTCAGGCGTGGAAATCCGCTTCACGAGTGCGGCCCTAGGTCAGATATGTCGCAAGGCTTCCGAGAGGGGCGGCGGCGCCAGAGGCCTCAGGGGGATTATGGTCAGTCTACAACACTTTATGTCATGATACTCGCCAAGATCTAACGTGTCACTTAGGAAGCACTACTTTTGGAACCGATGTACGAAGTCCCGTGAGTATTAATAGATTGTTGAGCTCTCTTTCTAATCGATCTAACGTTTTGCGAAGAGGATCGGTATGGGTTTTGCGGCACCAGTCGCATTGTGTTGACGCTGATATCTACTAGATCGTTCGTTATGTACTCATTAACGAGGAAGTCGCACTCGGTAAGAAGCAGGCGATGTATTGGTCATGTGGAGAGGGCCCAGCTTTTTGGGCGGCATGGGCCAATGAGGAGCGGCTGGCAACAAGGCAACAAGTGTAGATCGTTCGCTAGTCTATCTAAACGCGCTGTTTGCAATGTTGACATCACACAACGACGATATCGTACCGTTCGAGGAAAGGATCTAATGGTTAGAATATATGCGACAATCTTGCTGGTATTTCATGACCACTGTAGGTAAATGTGGAACAAGGTAGTCTACATTATCGAATTGAAAAACGGTGACGGATGATAAAATGAGAAGCAGGCGATGGGCAAATGGGCACCTTCGTAGAAGAAGTGTACTCGTGAAGACTGGGGATGCTGCGGAAGTCGTGTGTGACGATCTTCATGGGCTCAACCACTGACGATCACTCTTCTTTCTTCTCTTCCGAGACAACTTCCTTTTCCTTGTCAGCATCCTCCCCTGCCTTCTCCTCCGGCTCCTCCGGCTCCTCCTTCGACTCCTCCGCCTCTTCTTCTACATTGTCACTATCCGCTGGAGGGGTGCCACCTGCATTGATTATCTGAGCGTTCTCGAAATTCTTTTTGAATTCATTTGCGTCTGCAAAACAAACTTAGCAAGAACACTAATGCGGAAGTGTCCTAGCTTACTGTCCGAGTTTGCAAAACGAATGGCGAGGGTCTCAGATGTAGGTGGGGATTCTGCGTAGTCAGCAGCAACCTTCCACACCCAGCTCCTGTCAGAACCAATATTTGGTTGCAGGCGCATATCGGAGGTAACTCAAACGCATTATTAGTGAAGCTGGGGCATGATGTGATACGGAGTACTCACTGACATGGTTGGCGCAGACTTTGAGGGTCTTATCACGTCTCATGACCAAACGGATCTTCTTTGTCGCTCTGTGCTGAAGGAGACGAGCATCGCCCGTGCCTCGCTCTTTCCACTCATTACCAGCGGTGTCAAATCTGAAAAGCTTTGCGCGCCTGGAGTTCACAACGGCATCATATTAACGAGAATATCCGATCAACGATGGAAGAGACAACTGTAATCTGCTTACATTTTGAAGAAGACGTTTTCGTCTTCTTCAAGAGTCTTTGTCTCTACTTGCTCTGTGAGCCTAATGACTGGCTCGAAATGAACATCAGTCTCTTCTTCCTGCTGTAACTCGTGTCAGATCAGTGTTAGATTGTTGGTCTCGTAAATCGGTGGCGCGATTGTGTTGGGCCGACTGGGATTTGCGATGCTATGATTTCTGAGAACTGACCTTTGGTGCGAGAGGATCGTTCAAATCTGCCATGGCGAAGGTTGAGGAGAACAAAAGTTACGAAAAGATCTGTTAGCGAAGGAGAGAGAGAATTATCACGATCATTTTTTTGCGAAGTGCTATAAATCCCGAATTATCGTAAAATTATCTACCTGTGTCCGGGGTCTTTGCTTTACCTAAAAAGGAAATACTGGGCCGCGCACAACCAGCCAGTCCAAGCCATACCGTACTTACCTTCTAGTACCAATGTCGCGACGACAGCTCTCCTCTCAACTTGCCCTCTTCTGTATTTCGCTGTTCGCCCTCTTCCCTGTTATTGTTTTTGCGCACAAAATTCACATACCGGCATCAACGAAGGAATGCTTCTTTGAAGACCTTCATGAGCACGACCAGGTGCGTATCCTCTCACCGTGTGTTGCTTTATCTAATTGGCCACCCCAGATGACTGTCACGTACCAAGTTGGAGAAGGTGGACACCTTGACATTGACTTCTGGGTATGATTTTTTCGTATTCCATATCTTCTATACTCATCTGTTCCCTTCCAGCTCACAGACCCGGAAGGGAACAGTTTGACAAAGCACGTCAGATACAGCACCGGCACAACCTCAATAACAGCAGAGAAAGACGGCCGGTACGAGTATTGCTTTTCCAACCAGATGAGTACAATGGCGGACAAGGAAGTTAGGTGCGCACACTGTTCTCGAGAGCGGACAGCCCATCTAGACGCGTTGTTGACGCATGCCATAGTTTTAATGTTCACGGTATTATATACATATCGGAAGATGGTTAGTCCGCTCTTCATCTTACTGCCCTTGCTGACTATATTCACCGTGGTAGAGGATATCGTTGCACCTGTCGAGCGCGAAATCCGCTCGCTAGCAATTGGACTCTTAGCGGTCAAGGACGAACAGGAGTACATCGTCGTGCGCGAAAGGCGGCACCGCGATACTGCTGAGTCTACCAATGACCGTGTCAAATGGTGGTCGGTCTTGCAAGCTGTGGTCCTCTTTTCAGTTGTTGCATGGCAGGTTTATTATCTAAAGGTGAGTCCTACGAAATATCCAGTGCTTAGGTTATTGACAGATTTACTAGTCATTTTTCGAGGTAAAACGTATCATTTGACCTTGCACACTTTTCGGCATTTTCATGATTTGTTCATGATACACCATCTCCATTTGGCACGTGACGCTTTGGATCATTTCAATAACAATGTCTTGATATTCCGCTTATCCGAGCATTAATACGCGGGAACAACGCGGTCAGTCCACCTTTCAAAAGAAAAAAAACGAACCCAGGATAGGAAATTATCCGAGAGGGTGCTAGCACCCTTTCCTTTGGGCTGTGGGCTGTCCACCTGTCACTTTGATATGGTAACATGTTCGAACGTATTAACTTATTTACCTTGGAACAATCCTCAGTTACATGTTGTCCCGCTTTCTCAGTTGCACCCATCCCGTGCGCAGCATACTGAGGTTGGGTGTTGTGATCTCCTCCCGTATCATGGTCATCGAAAGCAGAATATCCGGGGGCACTCCAACCCAACACTCTCACCGCCTCCAAATTGACTGTGCATTAACAAAGGCGATACACGACAACGTGCATAGATCTAGGATAACAACGGTTAGCATGTGGAGCTTGGAAGCTACAGAAAACAGATGCTCCCTCCGTTCATCAACTAGTGGCAGACCTGAGGGTATAAACAGAAACGATAATCACGGGCGAAGGACAACAAAAAGATATATATATATAGTACAATGCAGGAGCTCCGCCCTTGATCAGTAGTAGTATAGTAACAAGTGTGTGGCGCTTAGCGCCATGTTGGTTTTGAGTGAAGTCTCATACTTGTATCTGCGGTGATACTAGTGTTTGGATCTGCTCCTGGAAAAGCTAGTGGAGCCACACTGGACAACACGTTTGGTCCCTTGACCCTCAAGGACCTTGATGAATTTCCCAGTAGCGAAAGTCTCTTGGGTCGCTTTGCGGGTGATCTGCCAATGGCTTCCACGCGTCGTGGACCGCCGGTCTCGGAGATCTCATCCAGGATTGGTGATGGCTGCGGGATCATGCTTGACCTTCGACGCATTCTCTCGCTACGCATTGGACCAACATTTGACCGCCTGCGTGTACCTTTAGTGGAAGAGGAAGATGCACCAAGACGTAGGGTAGATGTGGGGAGGCGACGAGAGGAATTGCCATCACAGTGGTCGCCTTTCTTGGGAATATGCAAGTCAGAAGGGTCATCGTCGTTCTTCGCGGAATGGTTCATGCTTCTCTCAGAGAGCGGCCTCACTGGCGAACCACTTTCCTCCGTTTCCTGTAGACATCCAAGTGACGTCGTGCCCTTTGTTTTGAGGAACCCAGCGTCAAGGCGATTTGGCCTCGGGCGCCTGCAAGTACCGGACCATAGACTTGCGGACCGTCTGGACGAGGAGGGAATAGAGGACGACCCTGCGTCAAGAGCAGTGACAAAACTGAGGTGAAGACTGTCATCAGTTCGCTCGTCTTCCCACTCGCTCTCGGAACCTGCAACCGAGTGACTGCGACCAATGCTCTCTGCGCTGTCACTCGAAATGATGGATATTATCGGTGGATTCTCTTTCTGTCCCGCATCATCCAGGTCTCCTTTTCCTGCTTCGTCCTTCCATTGGACGACCTTCTTTTCCTTGTCAGAGACTCGATGGTATGTCTGGCTGACACTAGAACGCAGAGACTTGCGCGGAGATTTATGCAATTTTCGTGGTGATGCAATGCTGTTATATGATGACCGTCTCGAAGATTTGGCGACAGGCTTCATGGCTGAGCTAGAAGCGGCGCGAGTGAACAGTTGTAAGGTGGATTGGTCGGCAAGCCTTTCGACGGACATGCCACCACTATGAGCATCGTACCGTGACATCGCCGTGGTCTGTCCAACTAGAGCAACAAGCGTGTCATCAGTTTTCTCTGCAGTGACACTCAATGATGCTGCAGTGGCCTTCACAGCCCCCTCAAACCCGTCCTTCCCGTCCTCTATTGCCGCCTTCAAAACACGTGAAGCTTCCCCGAGGACGACGGTACACCTTCCGATCATTCCAAAAAGAGTCACGACTAACTCTGCATGTGAACGGAAGGATTCTTTGAAAGCATCCCTTTCAGCTTGCGTCCGGACCCGGTCCATTTCCGCCCTTCTCCATTTCGCATCTGCCTTGATGTTCTCGATGCTGAATTCGTCGAGTCTGTCAGAGCGACGTTCACTGACTGCACGAAGAGCAGCCTCAAAAATATTGCGTGAATTTTGTGAGCGAGTTCGACGTGCATTTAAGGAAGAGTCTGGTCTAATTGCCTGTTCTTCCGGACCCGCAAGAGCCTGCAAGAGGGCCCGTTCAGCTTCGAGATCGGAAGGTGGAAATGAAGAGCGCCCAGTCGTCAACGCCGCATCAATCTGGGCGACGCGAGCACGGATGGCAGATAACTTGTCCTCTGCAGCAGATATCTTGCCAGCACAGGACGCGCCATCAATGATGGATGCTTGCGTCTGCTCCATTCGCGCTTGCATGTCTTGCTTCGCCCGTTCGACTTCGGCATTGGCTTCCACTCTCTTGCGCCTGGCTATATCATTTTCGGTGCAATTTTTGCCCGCAAGTTTAGCTTTGAGCTCGGCAACTTCGATGTTGAGGCGATTAATGGCCTCGACATATCGACCGACGTGTCGATCAACATTGACGACGTTGCGGGTGACCACCTTCGTTTTGATTTTCGTGGCACGCTCGGCGTATAAAAGAGTATTGTGGGTATCATCATAATGTTGAGAGGTAGGTGCCACGCAGACGACCATGACAGTCTTGCAGTTTCCACCCAAGGAGAATTTAAGGAGACGGGTAAGTTTGCTATTGCGGTACGGCACATGTCGAATGGCACCACCACTCTCGCAGAGTGCGTTGATACAATTACCCAGGGCAAGTAGAGATTTGTTAATGTTGGCACCCTCAACCATCCGCTGACCCATATTAGATGTAGCGGCGGCCCGCTCACTTCCAGCTAAGTCGATGATGGAGAGTGTGGCCACTGTTCGCTGCTCAGTCAATGAAGCAGTCCGTGGGGATTGTGTAACATGTACTTGAAGAACAGCGTGTGAACGAGATGAAGTCTCATTCGCGTGCGTAGGTGATTGTGTTCGGCGCGAGTTGCCTTGGAGTACGATCTGTTTGACTTCTTCCGCGCTGTTAGGGCGTGACTCGACAAGGCCAAAGACTTTAACAAATTTATCTTCGCGGATCTGAAGACCGCCTCGTGGGGTAGGAGTACCGGCTTCGGCGAGAAGATCGCGAATTTCTTCGTTATAGATCTCAAGGAAGGTGACAACTACCTCAGTGTTCCATTCATCTCTACGATCCTCGATGCGTTGGAAGAGATCGGCCATAGTGAGGTAGATTATGCCTGGATCTGCCTCTGTCCCACTGATGGTGTGGGTCTTTCCGCAACCTGTTGCCTGTAAAGCGATTAGCAACAGTAACATTACAACATGCTGGATAGCGTACGCCGTACGCAAATACGGTAGCATTATAGCCGTCTAGTATCCCATTAAGCAACGGCTTTGCGGTGGCCGCATACACGTCTTCCTGCCGTGCCTCCCCATCGAAGACCCTATCGAACATGAACCGCTTGTCCTTGTACCGCTTCGTTCCGGGAGGCACAAAACCCCGTTCAACGAACGCACGTGCCTTGTCCTTCTCGTCGGGATCGAAAGTGAGGATGCGATCGTCCACTATTTGGACGATGTCGCGGAGAGGTGCTGAAGCTGTTATTGGTTTACCGGGTGTCGCGAGAGTTCCGTCCCCGCGGATAGTCGTGTCACAACACTGTTCTGGTAGGCGCGCTGCCTCCCAAGATGTTGGAGGCCTGACGCGGACTTGCCGGTGTCAGAATATAGTGCGCAATAAGCTACAATGTACGATTCCTACCTGCGACGGTGATCGAGCCAGCTGCAACCATGAACGATAGCTGGTTGAACTGGATGGTACAAAGAATGGTATGCGCGTCTCAAGCGTCAGACAAGTTGAAAACTGAACGCGTCCTGCCCCACGTGACCGCGCTCTAACTATCATGTCCACTCGTGAATTGATCGTAGAGTCCCCCGCAGATTTTCACGTCCATCTGCGGCAGGGAGAGCTCTCAAAGCTGGTCACACCACATGTTCGCAAAGGCGGATTTGACTTGGCCTACGTGATGGTGAGCGATGTCGTCGAGACTAGTGTACTCCCAGCTCAGCCAAGGCGTAGCCCAACCTTACACCTCCGATCACCAAGACTGACCTTGCAATAGAGTACAAAAAGAAACTACGAGCGATCGACGATAATGTTGACTATCTGATGACCCTCTATCTCTCTCCGGACCTTACCCCCGAAGAAGTCAGAAAAGCAAAGCAAGCAGGCATCGTTGGCGTCAAATCGTACCCAAGAGGCGTCACCACCAATTCGGATGGAGGGATCGAATCATACGAGGTCTACTACCCTGTCTTTGAGGAGATGGAGAAGTGTGATCTCGTCTTAAATCTGCACGGTGAAATTCCGTCGGATGCCAGCTCAGTAAGCAGATGGTAAATCGCTCTTGTTTCTTGCCTATAGCGTTGAATAAACCACAGAATACTTGTGTACTGAATGCAGAAGAAAGATTCCTCCCACATCTGAAGAAGCTCCACCAAGCCTTTCCCGACCTACGCATCGTACTCGAGCATGCAACAACTCGGGCAGCGGTCGAAGCTGTCAAGTCGCTGGGTAACACGGTAGCGTGCACGATCACGGCACATCACCTAGCCATGACAGTTGATGACTGGGCGGGTCAGTCCTGGAATTACTGCAAACCTGTCGCCAAGTATCCAAGTGACCGTGAAGCATTGCGCGAGGTGATACTTGAGGGTAGGCATCGTCTCGCATCCGATCATATTCAAAAGTGCGAATATGCCCTAAAATTTCAGGGCACCCGAGGTTCTTCTTGGGATCTGATTCGGCGCCACACCCCGCACATTCCAAGTCCGTAGCGTCACCCGTCCATTCCTGTGCCGCAGGAGTGTACACTTCACCGATCCTATTGCCCCTTGTCGCGCACATGCTAGAGTCATTCGGTGCATTGGAGATGCTCCAGAATTTCGTGAGTGGCTATGGACGGGCTTTCTATAGACGTAGTGCCGGTGCCAACGCTCGAAGGATCGTGTTGACAAAAGTAAAATGTCACCGAATGGAAGATACCTGGTCCTTTGGCGACGAAAGCGTTCGGTCGTTTTGGGCAGGGAAAGAACTTGGTTGGCAGATCAGTGATCACTGATGTCAGTCGATCCACAACTTGACGGCGACCACCTTGGCAGCGCTGACCAGTACTACTACTACTACAGGACCTTGGAGCCTGAGTGACGAGTGGGGCGGTACATGGGGGGATTCTTGGGTGACAAGTGGGCGGTACTGAGGCGGTGCCGCTGGCTGTAGAGTAGTAATTGAATCTGGCTTCGTGCGGGTCGAGCGACTCAAGTGCCAAAAAGTTTTCACAAAGTTGCCGAGTGCGATGTATATTGCTGTATAGATCACCCCTCGTCCTCCCGTTCCTCGACACGATGCGTACAGGCGGAACGAGCCCACCCAGTTCGTCCTTCTCTATACATACTAGATAGATATGGTGACCTTGCCAATCCAGCGCGACAAGACACGGACGTCGTCTCGTCCTACTACCAGTCTGTTGATGGTGACCGGTCCGGACGGGAGCCGCCCACCTCTCCCTCTTTCGATCGCCCCGAGTCCAGCGATGCCGCCACGCGCACGTCCTCGCGTCCTCCTGGTCCCTCCCAACCACGCGCTGTTTCGCCTCCTGCAACTTCCTTGATCACAGGTGCTATTCGCAGAACCAGCATCCCTTCCCAGGGAGGCACTGCCAGAAGGCGTCTCGCCATCGTGGAGATGGACGCCAGGCCGTCCGTGCAAGACCGACCAGGGAAAAGCACTGAACTTGGAATTCGACCTTCCGTCTCCGATGGCAGTCCACCAAATAATTTGCCCTCCCGCCCCGAGGCACGCTTGGAAGGTCTGGCATTGGTTGCACCGCCAGACGCTTCTCCTCAGTGTTACTCGGCTCTGACTCCACCCAAGACCGCACCTGGGCCTAATCCGCAACCTTCCATTACTGTTAGTCAGCCTCTATTTGGCGACGGCAACAACGCACGAACATCCAAAGGTATCGGTCACGTACCCCGTAAGTCCTCGCGTGAGGTCGGCATCGTTGGTACGACCAGCTTTCCTAGCTCTGCATCCGTGCTCCAGCGGCCGTCAAATACCCTACCTGCCACTGATTCACTCAGGCCACCTTTATTTCAGATACCGCAGTCGAGGTCACCGTCACCCGGGCTTTCCGAAATATCTGACTCGGGCTGTTCAACCAGCTGTGGACGCCAGAGAAAAGATGCCCTTGCACCCAGCATCAGCTCCGTCAAAGAGGTCAAAGAATCCTCTACTCCTGTACGAACACCGGATATAGGCCAGTCAAAGCATATAAGCGATCGCGTTCCTGGTCCCCTTGTCGTCAATCTCTTTCCTCAATCGCCGTCACCTAGTCCAGCATTCTCAAGTCCACACTCTAGCGCACAAGACCTCATGTCCCCCAGAACCAATCTCTATACTTCACTGACTCCATCAACTGCGTTGACTTCGCCTGCTTCGACAACTTCAAGCTCTTCATACTTGCACTACCAGCCTGGTCTGCATGCCACCGCCGGACCACTTCCACCACCACCCCAGGCCGTCTTTAACATTGACCCTAATGTACCCCCACCACCGCGACCTCCCAGGCATTCGCCTATTCGAAGGAAAGATGACCTAGAAGCCATGAAACAGGTTCTACAACTACCGCCAAATGTCACTGCTGCTCTAAGAGCCAAATACTCGTTACCATCAACTGAGGGGGGAACTGCATCTACGAGTCCGCAGAAGATGACTACAACGACTCTCCCAACGATTACTTCTCCCACAGATAGTCCTTCGAGGTACGAGTTTCGCCTTGACGTCAGACCGCACCTGAGAGAATTTTGGGCCAGCTCGCATGAAAGCTTTGGTCCTGATCCTGAACCTCACCATGTCAGAGAAGGCGCATTTCCTCCGTCAAGACTATGTACGTTAGACTCTGCGGCCTCAACTCCCCTACACGAGGAAATTGTTACCCCACTACCCCGTCCCGACTCAATGGATGATCTAGTAGCTTCCATAGGTCTCGCAATCGATGATATGGGGATTATAAGCTCCTTTGATGTACCACCACCGACCGTTGTTGAACCCCCGCGCGGACATGAAGGATGGAACGGTAGAAGAGGCCTAGAGATCCGCCGCGCCGACAACCTCCAGTTCAGCCTCAGCCGTAGTCTTAGTCCAGAACAATCCCACGTCGACTCACCCCTATCTTCGCCTCGCTCTGACGAAAGCGCGGCCCAAGGTTGGGTGGACCCTGACAAAACACTCACTCGTTTAGAAGAGAAAGTACCGCCCGTTCCGGCAAAGAACGATCTCCCCTCCTTGGATACGAAGTCGCTGAAGAATGCTCTCAACATGAAGCGTTTCTCGTCCCTACCGCGCACGCCATCCTTGATGTCGCTCAACCGTCCGTCCGTCGGGAGCAAGTGCTCGTCTGGGACGCCTTCGCCTTCCCTTGTTCATTCTGTGCCACAACCAAAACCGCCAGTGCGGAGGACGAAGTCAGCACACCCGCCTGCGATGTACTTTGCAGATGTGATTGTGAGACGGACCGCTCTGGAACGATCAATAGGTTATGCTTACAAAATTAACGAACTATACAACTGTGACTGCGGTCTAAGTGATTGGATTGCCGAGACCAGGTACAAGGGTGGGCTAGGTCATTGCCACTTCATGATATTTGGCTGATATGGTCTACCTCATAGCTCTCCATCCCCATTCTTCATCAAAACGTTCTGTAGTAAATTCCTCGAAAGGACCCCGCGCTCCATCCACTTCTTCTCCATCAATTGCACCGCGTCATATCTCGCAATCGTCTACCGATTCAGGTGTCACATTTCCAAGAAGAGCTGATGCCTACTCCGCAACCGATCTCGCCCCGCGTGTCGCCGGAGATGCCAGCCCACCCAATGCACCGCCCCCTCTTCCTTATCCCGCGTTAGCCGCAGCTCCCCGAAATGGCCCCTCCCGGGCGTCTACAATGATTGCAACGTCGTCGACCTCATCCAGCCGTTCAGCTGCGTCGCCCTCCTCAACTGCAAAATCCCCTGGCAGCTTCTTCACTTCGCTTGGACGTAGGGCTAGCATCAAGAAAGAAAGGCACCTCACCCCTCCATCTCTTGCGAAGACGCTATCCAGGAGCCCCCCCAGGAACGGAAACGAGCAGGCTAGCCCACGCGCAGCAAATCTAACACCCATCGCACCATCTGTCCCTGGCGGTCCCCGCGCTCCACCCAATCGCATGCAAAGGTCGCAAACAATTATCGTCACTTCGCAGAATTCTATGAACGGAGCAAGTCCTCAACGCACTAGCACGATGGCACGCAGACCTTCCCTTTTCAGCGGTTGGGGGAATGCGCAGCAGCACGATAGTATAAACTCAGGAGCAGAGTTCAACCGACAAGTCGATAAACTCGCAGCTCTTTTGCCAAAGGCGGACAGAGATATACTCGCTATTTACCTACGCCGCGCCGGACAGGATATACTAGCTATTGGACAATACCTCGAGGATGAGAAGAATGGTACCCTTCGATATGAATGATGTTACATTAATCTGTATCCTTTTCTGCTTTGGCTAACTATCATTGACCCTCACATTCATCCCGCAATACCTTACACCAGTAAGACGCGAATTCCTGACGTTCCCAAGCTAATACACGTATCTTTGTCCTTTACTTGGTTTACTACTCTAATTTAATGCGTACGGAATCAGGTTCTCGATGTGCGCGAGCGACTCAGTGCTTTGCGGAGCATGGATGATTGATGGCTAATTAATCGATTCATTTTGCGGGTCTAAAACCTTGTTTTGTTGAGAGGTTGAATGCTACAATGCAAGAATTAAAGCAGCACTGGACGTAGAGTATATCTCACGAACGCCGTTGTTGAAATGAATGAGACCTCGCTGAACTCATTCCCCATCCACTCGAACCGGGTGGTACTCCAGAATGCCCCCCTCTGACGGTCTTCGGAAGAAGTAAGTTTTCCACTTCGTGCGCGCTATCCGATCGATCAGAAATAGAATTTGCCATGAAGGAGCGATCGCCTGTGTTCAGTGGATGGCGGTGTGTAGTGGCAGCCTGATTGGGTGCGTTAGAGCGCGGCATTACTTGTAGTCCGATGCGTCCTTGTTGCATCCCAATACTCCCTTTCGTAACGCGATTGACGAGAGGTGTTCGTTGTATCTTGCACATCGTCAGATAGCGGTCTTCAGTAGACATTATATGAGATTTACCCCGATAGCCTCCATGCCACCCACTACAGCTCCTATGTCAATTTCTCCAACCACTGGTCTCGGCCGATTGTCAAGAAGACGATGAGAATGACCAAGGCCATGCCCGGGAGGTTGGATTGTGCAGGAAGCGTCGGGACCAAGAAGAGCCCTTCTCTTTATTCTATCAAGCTGGGCCTACAGTAAATTGGTTTTTTGTTTAGGTTGAATCCAGCTCCGACAAATTTACCTTGAGTTTTTGATATTCCTTCTCTCGCTCTCTTGACGTATCTTGTAACTCATGAACCCTTCGGCGCTCCAATTCAAGGTCTCTCTCCAACTCTGAATACAAGACAAGAGAGACGTCATGATATCTGGATTGTACTATCTTTTACCTGCAACTTTACATCCAAGAAGATTAATCTCCCCGTTGGCTATGATTGTAAATCACAGTCGTAGCCCCGTGATGATAGAAGAGAACATGCCTTCTCTTATGACATTTTCCAGTTGTTTCTGTAGCTGGGCATTCTTATCGTTGAGGTTCCGGGTAACGGCATGCTGGAATGAGCTGCATGGAAACGCACATGCAGAATACATGGTGAGCTATTAGAGTGACGCACTATTCCTGATGTATCTGATACTGCCAAAATGACAGTGCACTTTATAACTGTGAACTCGAAAAAGCAAATAGTTAGAACGTCACGAACCGGCTGCAAATCTCCATGATGACAGATGGGCTCAACCCCGAGAGAACGGACTTGCAGAGGGATTAAATCGGAGATTACGCGACGGAGCGCGTCTACGCACCGTCTTATAATCGTTTGTCGGATGCAAACAACAAACCTTGTTTTTCGTCAATGAAAACAAGAGCGATGAATTCAGTTTATTACCACCACGTCATCCCTAGTAGTGGTTACGGCGCTTTGAACCTGAAGACAGGATCCACGAGGTGGTATATCGACTTACGGCTCGGTAAGCGATGTCTCGCAAGCTAAGCAGATTAGGGACATAAGTTGGTCGAGAACCCGCAATAGAAGTTCACCTGGACAAAGACGGGACACATTGAACAACTCGTTGGCACATTCCACTGTTTGGGGGCAGATTGATTGCTCTGAGATATTAGTCATGTCAACCAACTTACAACAGAATATATGCGAGCCTATCATCATGGTGCTGCTTGATTTTGGCTCTCTCTTAAAATCATCGGTGACTTACATGTCGTCTGGGTTAATTCAGACTCTTTGTGAACAGAGAGGACGACAGGAATGTCAGAAAGGATCAATTGTCCTTACGCACCACCACCGCTTTGTCGACCAGTGTTTTCCTACAGTTGAGACGGTTACATTTTAAATCGGAATCCATTGGGCTGTACAATGACGGATTCTCGAAGGAGGGGTAACTTGAGTGTACCGTTTAGCGAGTATAATTTGACTGCGGAGTCAAATTGCTGGTCAAACCTTAAAATTAAGATGTTGTCAGATTACCCAAAATGGAAATAAGCATCGTTCAACAAACTAAAAAATTTCACGAGTTGATAATAAAATTATGCAAGACGCACAAGTACACACGAAGATGCGTAGCAGCAAGCAGCGATATTGCAGGTGAGCGTCACGAAGTCAACAGGAATGTACATAATAATTAGTTGGCGTCGATGTGACCGTATGAGTCCCGAAAGTGTGATGGAAATACAGATACTCAATCATATCAGGGTCTCCACGTGTGTCGAGCTGCAGCTGGAGTACTGGGTATACTTGTTCGAGGGCAATGAGTAGGTGGTTTTGAAGGTGTGGTTGGACGGATTGGTGGTCCATCTGGGTTTACACGCCGCAAGAACTGCAAAGGGGCCAATGATGACCCTGATGATGGGGAAGACGTCACAGTGTGTGGACTGCGAGCATCGGGCGTGGAAAAGATAAAAGAGGGAATGAAAGGACCTGAAGGTTCTGGGGTACGTGGTGGCGGGGGAGGGGACATAGTTTCTGAGGCTTCATATAAGGTCGCGGAACTAATCCACTTTTCCTCTCTAGTTCCGAACCGAGGTGAGCCAAAGTGTGGTGGTGATTCAGGAGGCATTATGCGGAACTGGTCTGCAAAATGGTCCTTGATGAATCTAGTAAGATGTTAGCGCACGTGGGAGGTAACTGTTAGTCGATGAGCCACGCACTTGGATAATTCCTGCCATCCGCCCCCAACACGAACCATCACAGTCTGCGATCGGAGGATTCGACAAAAGCACAATTTAGGCTCTTGATCGCCAATCCAGTATTTGCCACTTTGATCCTTCCAGGTATCGGCAACGACCTCAACATTGATATTCACAGGAAGTTTGTTAACAACATCTCCTACGGCAACATCGAGCTTATTTTGCGGGTTAGAAACGTACGCTTTTTTGGGGGCTGGTTGAGTTCGACGAGGGGGGGTTTGAACCCTGTTCACCACGGGGAACGACTGTCTCGGAGCGCGAGCCCAAGTTGACATGGACGAGGAAGGCCGAGTTGGATTCGTTCGTGAATTGGATGACATTTCCGACGGAGTGGGTGAGACTCGTGACTTGGTTTGTGCACGCGGCCGTGGCGTCAAGGACAGAATTGGGGCGGGGCTAGAGACACTGGATGACATACTAGCCGTACGCTGTCGAGAAGCAAAAGTAGAACTGTATATGGAAGAAGAGAAGGCCGGTGATGCTGATGCGATGGGTCCAGAAACTGACCGGGTAGTATCCGCTGATGCTGTGGACATCCTACTTGACGAGCGGTGGTGACCGTTTGAGGAGCCGGATAACACACGCCGGGAGGACGGATGGCTTGGGGTCAGGAACTTGCCTCCTGAACCGTCTACTGAGAGATTCGAATATCTGTTAACTTTTCCAGCGAGGGGAAATCTGGGGTTGTTCTGACGGCTCGACCCTCTCGAGCAAGAGCTAACAGCGGAGACAGACACACGGCTGTTTCGGCCAGAGCTGACTACACTGGATGATCGTGATCTCTTTCCCCCAATTCTGTCGTTCGCCATATCTTCCAGTTCCAGCCAGGTTTGCTGGACACGTTGATACTCAGTGACGGCGCGAGGATCGTTGTTAATCGGCTCTAAGTACGTGGTTACGTGCGCAAACATTCGCCTAGTGAAGCCAATTCGGGCACTCAGCTGCTCCTCTGAGGATAAGCGAGGCGTTGAGACGTGTGTGCTCGACAATGGTCCTGCGGGTGGTGTTGGATAGCTGTCAATGTGTTCCAAAAGATCGCTCAGGGCCATATCGCATTTATGAGCTATATCCGCAAGATCTGCTAATCGGCGAATGAGTTGCATAAGCGCCTGGGAAGCATCTAGTTCACTCCTCAGTGACCGGAGTTCTAAGTCAGCGGTCGGTAGGAGACCTAAGGAAGGCAAAGCCGAGAACGCAGAGAGGATGGTAGAAAACGAAGCATTCATCTTTCCGTACTCTTCCAGGGTTGGTAAGCGCGTGACGAACACTGAAGTTGCCATAGGCCTGGCGACCTCATTGATGTTGATCGACCTTAGACCCTTCCTGAGAGCAATGATCTTGTCGAGTAACTCATCTTTCCCTTGACTTTTAGTAGGTGAAGGTGAAGGAGCTACCCGTAGGCCGAATACATCTGAGGGCATGGTCATTATTGTAATGATGGCAGCCGAAACAACACAAACCTTCATCCGGACCGCCAGACGTACTTGATGAAGTAAACACAGTCATGCCATTCCGTTGGACAATTCCCGGAGCCCATTCGTTGGCTGTGTCTCTCCGCGGCTCGAGCAGCTCCACCTGTTTACAATCTGCGACTTTCGAACTCTTTTCCTCTACCATGGCTTTTGCTTTGGCGTCGCCTCGTTCATCTTCTTCAGGATCCTGTAGGGAAGTAGAGTACATTTGCTGTTCTTCCTGGTGCCATTTTTGTGTTTCGAAATGTGCCCTTTGATGCTCCTCATTTGCTTGCTCCTGAGACAGCCTTCCATCTACCTCGAGTTTGTCATGCTGCCTCTGCTCGGCCGCGACCCGCCCCGCTTCCCAACAGGCCGCCTTTTCTAAGCGTTTGCGTTCCTCTTGTTTCCTTTTCTCCTCTGCCTCCTGCTCGCGCTGGGTACGCAAAGCTTCAAGTCTTCGGGATTCAAGGTGAAGACCTTGCGATATTTTACACTTAACTGCCGCCGCCCTGTCACTCCATGAATTCATCCTGATCTCTAAGTCATCCACGTCCCTTCGGCGCGACAACAAGAGCGTTTCGTGGGTGTGTAGGTCGCGGGAAGCTGGTATGAACTCCATATGACGAATGGATTCTCTGATCAAAGACAGTGAACGAGAAAGACGAGAGCGGTGTTGAGCACAATGTCCTTCAACAGTTTGAGAAATTTCTTGCAAATCTCGAAGCTTCGAATCGGTCTGCGGGATCGAGGTGACAGAGACCCACAAGGACTCGAGATCTTGAGTGACTTCACGCAAGTCGCGAGTGGCTGAGGATATTGCACTATCGACATCCCTTGCCATACGAACGAGTTGGAGATGGTCAGCTTTCCGATGTAAACTTTCCGTCCCTCCGTGAAGTCTCATGACGAGAATGTTGGAGTCCGCACGAACACTGTCGTCCAGGCTGGTGAGCGAAAAAGGAAGTTCGGCAGTAAAAGGTAACGCAGAAGCACCAAGTTGGGAGTCCATGGTAAAGAACTTTTTGCGGATAAAGGTAGTTGAGGTTCGTTCACGAGGGTTTGGAGCGACAAGAGGTACACGATAGGCAACACTATTGGTAAAAGCCTTGACAGTGTCACAGAGGGGATCGGCATTCAATTGTAGCTCCGAGTATGTCTCCGAAATACGCTCGAGGGGCAAGTCACCTGATAATGCCTCTTCGGTAGCGGCATCGTATCGGATCACGAGGTCTTCAATCCGTACTTGCAGTTCATTTACTTCCTCCCGAAGTGAGGCCATAGCTACAGATTGAGCTTTGATCGCATCCAAGAGCTGTACCATCTGATTGACATTTTCTAGTCGGTTCGTAAGACCATCGTACGTCTGAGCGAGGAAGGAGTCGAGGGGTGCCTCGAGGGAGCCTGATAGGGAAGCTAGGGGTACCGCGATGTCTTGCGAAAGAGTCTCGCGTACGATGTCGAGGCGTTTGAGTATATCCGACGAGGAAACGATGGGTTCCAGATTGCGAGACCGCGGCGTCTCGGGGGTCAAGGGGTTCGCACCAGTCTTGTTCGGTGACTTCCATTTCTCTCTTTCCATGGCTTCTCCCACCTCACTCTGGAGACTTTGTAACACTTTCAGGGATTCGTCCATGGTTGACCATATCTTCCTGACGGCTCTGAGGTGTCCCAACCGTGTATTAGCGTCGTCGACAACGACACACAATCTGTCGCGTGCGTCTACCAAGGTATTCAATAGATTAACTGCATGTTGCCTGAAGGAGATGTCGATCCCGGGTCGGTCCAAGTTAAGGAGGGCTAGCTGATACAAACAGAGGAGCTTATTAACAGCAGAAGTGGCTTGTTCTGCTTGTTCTAGCAATGAAGGGAGTAAAGCGAGAAATGTAGCATGGATGGTGGGTTGTAAGCAAGCTTTGGATGACAAGTGTGGTGGTGATCCATCTCCTTCACAAGTGGAAATGCCGTGCGAAAGGCGATCGATGATGGAGTTGAATTTTGACAAGAGCTCGTTCGCAGGCTGGGAAAGGAGGTCAACTTCCTTGACGGCCTCGTAATTGGAACGGTACTCCTTGGTGAGAATTTCCACTTTGGCGACTAGATCCGTAGCGGTTGCAAATTCTGTGGATAGGCTCTGTACGAGTATGTTGTTGACCGACAGCTGATCTGGGAATAACGGGTGAGTTGGTTGAGGGAAAATGCTTGTGCCGGACATCGGGTCTCCACGTAGCGTGAGACGTTTGACAAGAGTATCGACTCGAGATGTAAAGCCCGAGCTTTGCCGAACAGTGGGATGATAAAGTTTAGCTGTCTCGACTTCTTCCAAGAGGTTCTGCGCCGCATTCTGATCTTTCATGGTCTCGACGTAGAGTTCATCCGCCCTATCAAGAGAAATTTACAAAAAATCCGTGAAGTTAGAAGGCTGCTCACCTCCGCCACTGCATTACGATGTCCATGACAAACTTGCCGACATCCTCCATCTCGTGGATGCCCTTCTCTTCAAGCTTATCCTGCTCGTCAAGTAATTCCTCTGGAACAGGCTTTCGACTGTTGTCTATCAATCTGTCGAGGGCCTTTCCCGCGGCAGCGATCCTCCCGTGCCGCAGTGATGTTGCTTTTCCAGCGAATTGGGCCGCATCACGAGACAGTAATTCTGCGAGCTTGAAGCGTGCAGTACGAGAAAAACCGGCGTTGGAGGTTGCAGAAGTGTCGGAAGCCATGGAAGCGATCGATCCTCTACGTGGGGGAGGCTGCTCTTCGTGCTTTGCCATGACTTCATAAATAGACGGGGACCACCGAGCACGAGTTGCAAGAAATGTTTTGATGTCAGCCAGAAGTTTCTTCAGATCTGCCCAAGCCGCAGTGCGGTACTCCTCCCAACTGAGTCGGACACCAAGAAGTTCGAGGTTTTCTGAACGATCTCGGAGGAGGTGGAGGAGCTTGTCGAGTTGGTAGATGGTTGTCAGAGTGAGCTCGATGAGATCGGTATCCTCCGGAGAAAGATGACGTTGGGTCGCAGCTATGATATATCAATAAGGGGGGAGGAAGGAGGGTCAAGTACATACCCTTTGTGAACATTCTGAGCTTCTTAAGCTCACCAGAGTCAAATATCTCGGTTTCTTTCTCAATCCTGTCATGTTCGGCCAACCAGTCTTGGAGTTGTTCACGGGACGGTAGGCCAGGCACGGAATCGGCGGGAGTGCGGATGGTCTCAATGCCGACGAAGATTTGAATGGGGGGTAACCGCTCGAGAAACTGGGAGATGGTGTGAGAAGAGAGAGATGGGGAGCCGCGGTAGACACACTTTGATTTTTTCCTCTATCCATGCTTTGCGTTCGCTGAATGCCTGAAGTTCGATGACTTGGTGAGATTCTAGGGTTTCCTTCTCCGTGTCGCTAGAATTTAGGGTGCTCTGGGGAGTGTCGCACGAAGCGAGAACCGGGGGAGAGGTCATGGTATCCGGGCTCAAGCTTGATCAAGGGCGACGTTTGAATCGTTCAGCCAAAGAGACTGTGCATCGCCTGCGCAGATGACCGGGGTATCTGGCAATCAGCTCCCCGTCGTCGCTGTCGTCGCCCGACTGCTCTGGCAGTTCCTAGTAACCACAGCCAGCCTGACAATTACATAAGCACACCTCACAGTCACACCTCCAACTGCGATGGAGGAGAGGGACAACGTTCTGCTCAGACGCCCCGCCGTCACCACCGTAGTCCTTCTCACCGCCTTCCTTCTCCCCGCCGTCGCCCTTCCCTATGCGCTCACCCGCAGGCGCATCTCCCGCCTCACACAACAGATCGACCACCTCGTCGCTGCCAATGCCAATCTTCAGAACCTCGTCTCCAAGTCTGCACACGATATCGCCATCAGGCAGGAGGAGTTGGCGCGCGCAACGTCACTCCTAGACAAATCCAAGGGCGAAATATCTCTCCTACGCCGTGACATATCACAGACCCAGGTCCAGCTAAATTCATTCCAGTCCGCCACGCGCGCAGAGCTGCAGGCCTTCGTGCATGAGGTCAAGCTAACGAGACCCCATCTCGATCTATTTCCTCGGCTTGGCTTATCGCTAGCTGATGTTGCAGCGTTCATGCACGAAGTGAAGCTCTCTCACGGTGTCCCATTGACTGCCCATGATCATAGCGTCGAGAAGCTGCGCACCTTGGCTTTCGAACTGCAGACCCCACCCACCCCGCACAATGACACGGTAGGTCATTCCATCGAACCCTTGGAACACATCTCACTCAGGGGCAGTCTTGATCATCGGGTTCATGTACTTTGCCGCGGCTAGCGTCTACGGGCTGCCAACAACTCTACATCCAATGGAAATGAACATTGCTGTATATATCATCTTGATCCCATATGTATCCGTAAAATCATAGTTGCTCAGACACCGAGCGAGATAAAGCAAGTCACGAATATCGATTGGGTACAAGCGTTCTACTAGTACAACCTCACTACTCTACAAGCGTATGTAGAAAGCTACGCGATCAAATTCATCGTACAGACACATAACATTCATGAAGATAGCCAAAGTTTGTACCACTTTCGCTTTTTCTTGGGAAGTATCGGAGGTATCGGTTTGGCTGGGGACGGCAATCTAGCAATATCATCAGATCTGATTAGTAGATGTCCCTGCTTGCGCACGTACTCGTCCACAAACACAGGATATTCCTTGCGTAAAGAGGCCATTGCCTGGGTGATTTGGGCTTGGTAGGCAAGACGAATGTTGCTAGGGATAGGTAGCTTCCGCCTCCATATCGCGACGCTGTTTCCGGAAGGTGAAGGGAGGAGGACAAAAACTATGATATGCATAGCTGGGTTATAGTAACCGACGGACTCTTGCAAAATCCGATCCATGGTCGGCTGAATTTGACTCCAAGTAACCCAATCAAAAGCTGGTTCGCTAGGAGAATGGACGGGTCGATAAGCAGCATTGACAATCAAAGCGCCTCGTTCTCGTGTCTGGAGGAATTTTTGTAACTGGTGAAACATTAGCAACCAGGGTGTACGGGGAGGGTGAGACAACTCGCCCCAAAGGATGCAATCCCAAATGACATAGAATTTATCCAACTTAAAAGGGACCAAACCCGTTCGTCCTTTTCTGGAGAGAACAGCCAGTGGAAGCGATCCGCTGCCTTGCGTTGCTTGCCATAGAAAGCGTGCTGCACGTTCTTCAATGCTTCGCCTCGTGACTCGACGAATTGGAAATCTGTTATCCGTTGCATCGCCGCGCGACCCGGTTCGCTCTCCGCGGACGGTGTGGTGCCCGAATACGCGTACGAAAGCGTCTTTGACATCGGAATTGTTGAGAGTCCAAGCTTATTCTGCGGCAGAGCATTGACGGTGAAGTTTTCGACAACAGTTGAAGGAGCAACGGAAGGGGCAGAGGGAAGCATAGATGCGCGTAGCGCACCGGGGGAGAAATGAACTTTGCGGCCCCAGGCATCTTGTGTTAAATCCTGCTGCTGCTCCTCGTCTTGCAAATCACTCCATCCATCACCAAGTCCCCACACGTCATGCGCCTCTTCTAGTCGTCGCCTATCGCTCTTGCTCTGTTGCTGTTGCTGTGCTCTTTGGTCTTGTCGTTGTGATTTGCTCTCTTTTTTTTTCTTGCTTTCTTGTCCATGGTGATGTTCATGAGATTGATGACGTCCGTGCTGTTGTTGCTGGTGTCGGTTCCCATACTGAGAGGAGGGAAGCTGCTGCCAATTGTTCGCGACAGCGGGGGGAAATGATGCTCCGACATTCGAAGGTATAGGATAGGGTTGCTGATTCTGTTGCGGATTATTAAGCAACACATTTAAAATCTGAGATCGCTGCAGTTGTGATAGAGCTGGCTTGCTCCCGAGAGGGCTCGGGGAAGGTGGAATGGCGGGATCAAAAGTTACCTTGGGTAGTCTCCGCGCCTCCTCGCCCCAGCTTTGCCATCCACTGGTCGGTGCATGCGATGCTGCTTGGGAATGAGCGGAATGTGCAGATACAGCATGGGTCCATGCTGCGGAATGAGGTTGTTGACCCCAATCACTAGTGGCATCATTCCACGCATCATTTCTTTCCCATCCATCATCCCGATCGCCCTCGTCATCCCACCCATCTTCATCTACCCATCCATCATTTGCAGGGGTCCAGGTGTCTTGAGGCTGTGTGTAGCCCCGGTTACTTGCTGAACTCTTGTGAGCGACTGCGTGAGCACCGAATCCCGCAGAGTTCTGGTGGTTCGATGACGGAAGTCGGAGTTGCTGTTGAGGATAGTACGGCTTTGTGTGATCTCTTCCTCCACTAACCTTTTTCTGTGGCGGCTGAGGGGGTAATGGAGGCATGGGTGCTCGAGTGACAGCTGTTTCCCAACCGTCGTCACCCAAGTCTCCATTGCCATTTTCGGGCTCATCGGCCATCCAGCCATCGGCTGCATGACCGACATCTTGCCATGACTCCTCCTCCGCACTTTCTGCGGGGCCACCTGAAGGGAAATGACACCGATTATCAGCCTTGGGATGATCTCAGAGTCGCGTGATAGTGAGAGAAATTCACCCAAGAGGCCTCCGAACTCTTCCCGTTCCTCAATTGTGTCGACGATTGCAGATGGATAGTGGATATGGTGCGCAGCCGGGGGCGATGAAACTGGTCCTGAAGGTGGTGGGGGCGGAGAGGGTGGAGGTTGGGCACTGGCGACAGGGACGATCGGGGTAGGTTCTTTCTGCTTGCCCTTCTTTGTACCCTTCCCCATTCCTTGTGGACGATATGCAATTGCTAGACTCGTGTGCAATGACGCACGCAACACGCGAAGTAAATGAAAGCCTCGAGGCGTCCGTGCTTTCGATGAAAAGAACGCGGGTGATTGGTTGAGAGGATATTGGGAAGACGACGAGGGCGCTTGCTAGAAGCTGCACGGTTGATCAGGTAATTTGCTCAGGCTGGCTCGCAGTGGGGGTTAATGCGGAAGGAACTCCAGGGACTGTCCTGGTGAACGAACACGAGGCTTTCATACGAGTACTAAATCTGGGTTCCCTCCATCGTTGGTCATATCCTTTTCACTACCTCGCTCACGACTTCGCTCGTCCTGCTCTTCCCACCAAGGTCAGGCGTCAGGTATCTACCTTGTCTAATCACTTCGTCCACCGCCTTCTCGATGCGAGCAGCACTATCTCCATACCCAAGCTGACGGAGCATGAGTGCCGCAGAACGGATAGCAGCCAACGGATTCGCAATATCTCGACCGGCGATATCCGGGGCAGATCCGTGGACGCTGGAATGTCTGTGAGCTCCTCCGATCTTCCGACACGTTTGCAACCTACGGTTCGCCCATAACGAAGCTATCCCCTGCATTGATCGAAGGCACGAGGCCAAGAGAACCAACAAGTGCCGCTGCCGCATCACTGCGATATGTGGAATAAAAATCAAGGAAATTTCCATAGCAAGTAACTCACGAAATAATATCCCCATAAAGATTGGGCGCGACCATCACATCATAAATGCTGATTGGGATCACTTGACCAAGCCTGGAGGAGCCAGCTTTAAAGTACTTACTGTGGTTCCCGGAATAGTCTACAGATGATCAGTGATAATCAGGTGAGAGTGGACTCGAGCAAACCTATATACGGCACTGTCGACGAGCTGTTCCGCAACTGAGACACTATCGTATTTCCCGTTCATACCAGGTAGTGTGGGAACCCCGCGGACGATTTCGCGGAAAAGACCATCTGTGACGGAGAGCACATTAGATTTGTGGATGATAGTGAGATGCTGTGACAAGGTCGTTCAGCTCAACGGATGGAACATTAGACCATACGGACCTTGCGGGGTCGAGTCAGCGCAATTTTGAAGGCCATTTTTCCGATGCGACGTGAAGCACGCTCCGTGATAAGGCGCGTTGCTCGGGTTTCCGTACCGTTCTCCCCGACAGTCTGCGTTTCTTCTTTGATATACTAGATCTCTCGACATGATTAGGAATGTCTCTACCACGATGATGCTTGACTCACAAGACATTCGGTGTTCTCCCGAACGACCACGAGATCGACTGTTGGCTGTTCGTTCAGATTTGGAGCTACCTGCCAGTATAGTTCATGGTGCCTTCTATTCGACGACAAATATGTACTCACTGAGCACACGGGTCTGATATTAGCATACAGATCCATTTTCTTGCGCAAAGCTACGATGGGCGATGAATACCCAGACACCTTGCGCGAGGGCGAGCTGAAATACTCGCAGTCATACGGAGAGCTTCTGTCGTAAAGAAACATGACATACCTGACTGCGCCAAATAAAGCACAGTCGCACTCATTTTTCAAAACGTTGACTGTCTCATCTGGCAGGGCAATGCCTGTTCTCTGAAAGCACTCGAAACCAGCGAGGAGGTCAACGAATTCAGTTTTTGGTATCGACGATCCCAAAGCTTGGATTGCAGCTTTTGCGCCCTCGATGGAGGTAAGGAAATAACAGGGGGTAGCGAAAATTGCAGACATACTGGGAGGACTTCCCGACCGATCCCGTCAGCGGGAATCATGCCAATCCTAAGAGACTTTCTGGCGGTCGTAGCCGCAGAGCGGAAAGGTGCATTGAATGTCATTACACTGCTTGGCTGATCGAAGGCGGTTTCGACTCGGGCCAACCAAATGCTTAGTCATCAGTCGAAACACGATCACGTGATCCATACAACTTGCGCGACCCATACGGACTCGACTCGAGAAAGCGCGATGAGCCAGAGTGTGTTGCTGGACAGCACCAATGTCCTTCCTCAAACACAGGGTTCGGATGTCCCTTCAAAGCGGGGACCACCGACGCCAGACGAAACGGCCACGAAACGGCCGCGCCTGACGCGTCCAAACGGAGACGCGAGTGGTAGGGACTTTGACGACTTCGGTTACGTTCATCGTCACACAATGTTCAACCTGCTGCAAACATCCTCTCGGCGCCCACCATCTAGTTGTTCGCGGATCATATGTATGCATCCCTCGTTGTGCATTGTGCGTTGCTCACGCTCGCCGAAAAGTACCTTCGCGCCTCATATTGCAATCCTTTGTGTCCTCACATAGATCTGACGTGTTCAGATGCTCCTCCCTAGCTGATAACACTTTTGTGACGCCACCCTACGCTTGCGCATACTCTCATGGTAAGGGAATGCAACTCTTGGACGGTGGTCCTCAATCATCTTATCAAATAGGTTCCAAGAATCATGGCACTCCTCTTCTTGCCGTAGCCACAGAAGAAGGCTCCGTATCCCTCGTCAACACTTTCCAACGTCGCGAATGGGATTTCGGTATGCTTACTTACAATTCTCCGACGTGTGTTTACCGCTATCCATAGAACCTCAGCGAACGTCATTTCAGCCCCACAAAAATGGTATATTCGATGTGAAATGGAGTCTGGATGACTCCATGCTTGCAACAGCGTCCGGGGATAAGAGCACGCG
>JBBPLY010000021.1:49701-76026 GCA_038090035.1 Xerocomus nothofagi | reverse complement strand
GTGTGTTTACCGCTATCCATAGAACCTCAGCGAACGTCATTTCAGCCCCACAAAAATGGTATATTCGATGTGAAATGGAGTCTGGATGACTCCATGCTTGCAACAGCGTCCGGGGATAAGAGCACGCGGATTTGTTCCGTTGAAACCCAAAACCTATTGCAGTCGCTTCAGACTCACACTAGTTCTGTCAAGTGCATCGCATGGGATCCATCTCACCGTGACATCCTCAGTACAGGCAGTAGAGGGGGACAGATATGCGTATGGGACCTACGAATGGCAAGCAGTTGTGCGGGGATCAGAGAAGATATTCCAGCACTGCAGCCGGTCATAACCATCCATAGCGCACATGGTCAAGGAAAACCGACCGGCGGGCGCAGAAAGATCACACCACTCCCACGGAGTGTAACAAGCATACTTTATGCCGCCACGCGATCTCATGCTCTCATCAGTAGTGGATCATTTGATGGGTACGTCACAGGCACCTATAAATGATTGTATGTGTGTTTATGAGTACTTAGCATTCTGAACTTGTGGGACTTCCGTTTCCCGATACTAGGCGATTCCAAACGACAGACGACGTCGCCTTGCGTGTCATCACCCGATGACGCAACAACTATGAATGGATCGTGTCGCCCACGTGGAATTTCTAGCTTATGCGCTGGTTCTGGGCCAACGTCTGGCCTCCTCTTTGCACTCGGAGCTGATTCTCGGCTATACACTTACTCATCTCCTTCCTTGATACCATTGGAAGCGGAGATGCACCCAAATCTCAGAACCTCCTTCTATGTTCGACTTGCTGGGTCGCCTTGTGGACGATGGCTTGCCAGCGGGTGCTCGGGAAAGAACGGCAGCTCGTTCCTATTCGATGTTAGCAATGTCGCACGCCTGTCTGCATCGCCTTGTTCCAGGAAATCATTGGCTGCCGCGGTGGAACTTCGTGGACAGTCGGGAGAGGTCGGCGCCGTGGACTGGGCACACGAAATGCTGGCTACCTGCGCCGACGACGGTACTGTTCGGATTTGGAGACCTAACTATGATATCTACCAAAAGTGCACGTCGGACCCTGACGCGGAGGTGTGGAATTGGAGTTGGTCACAGGATACATATCTTTCCGGGAGGTAATTCAGAGTGTCATTTTTGCTATTCGCCCGGTCACCGGTCACCATTCCACCAGACCTGTAATATGTTATAGTCCGCCTTCCAAATCGTGAATCGCTTATCAACAGTCTGCTATATCTAGGTTGGAAAAACAGGAGTTATGGTGTCATATCCACATCATGGGTTCTCGGCACGTCATGCATGAGGTAGTCCAACTCAGCAGCCCCTGTGGCCTCAAATGATAAATGTGACCAAGCTCATCGTTCTCCACATACGCTTTCAAAGCACGTTAGCCTCGTTGCAATGTCAGAAAACACATTCAAGTCGTTTGCCGTGCTTGGCGCCGGCACGCTCGGTTTGCCTTTGGCCCAGGTCTGTAATTTGAGGAAACTAGTCAGCGCTTCACCTTAACGTCGAGCACCTAGTCGCTGGTAGAGAATTGGGCCTCAGTCGTTGTATTCACCCGCCCCTCTTCCAAGCACAGGAAGTTCCCCTCGGGTATCACTCATGTGACCCTCGATTTCACGGACTTGCAGGCACTTACCGAACAATTTCGATTGCACAACTGCGAGGTAGTCATTTCGGCAATCAACCATGACTACCTTGATGTTCAAGCACGTACTCTCGAGGCTGCGAAGAACGCGAATGTAAAGTTGTATGTTCCGTCTGAGTATGGGATCCCGTCCGAGGGGCAAGACGGTATCTTGGGCCAAAAAAGCGAGTTCGTGGGTACGTGATCTTGATCTACGTTCGAGTCATATACCCAGCGGATTCTAGATCAAGTCAAGGCAGCTGGGTTACCGTTTGTACGACTCTATGTATGGACATATTCTTTCCTGCGTTCAGGGAGTCAGCTGAACGTCTACATCAGGCGGGATTTCTCATGGATTTCATCCCATTCTTCTTGGGGATCGACTACAACAATGAATTGATTTTAATTGGGAAAGGCGAAAAACTCGCATCGTGGACTTCGCTTACTGACGTGGCAGGTCCTCATAATTCCTGCGGATGAGGATCTAAGGCCTCATGACTTTTGCAGGTTATTTGGCTTATGTACTCACACATCTTCCTCGCCAAGAGTTGAGCAATCGCACCCTTCGCATTGAGGGCCAGCGTTTGGGCTTCCTCCAAATCGCTGAGAATTATGGAGATTCGGTCAAAGTCGTGCACGCGCTGCGATTCCCGGACGACATCGACAATGCGCGGCTCAGAGAGTACTTGCAAGCGAAGGTGGAGGCAGGAGCGGGCACTGTGACATACAACATTAAGACAAGCAAGGATGACTGTAAACTCGACAACGACCTTTGGCCAGACCACCGCTGGCTTACTGTGTGTCAAACTCTTGGTTTGTAGTACAAGATCTGTTGCGGTCGAAGAGGACTGAAGTTTATCATTCTTTCAAGTTGAGAAAGGCAAGAGTCGTTGTCTGTGGAGATAACTAGTACATAGCTATTTCAAGTAACCAGAGTTCGACCCCGACCAATTGTATACATATCGGTTCGCTGCAAGAGTAGATTCCGAGCGAAGCATGAGCACTCGAATCTAACCGCTAGCCAGAGTTTTACTGGGCGAGTGAGGCCAGGTTGAGGGCTAGAGGAAATCAGCCATTTACAAAGAAACGCCCGATGGACAACACATTCGCCTTGCAATATTGACAAGGAGCATCAAAAGTAACTAGCAGAGGGCGTGAATTCGGAATATGTCCTGCGTTGCTAGCTGTAGGGCCAGTCTCGAGGAGTGGCAAGTATATTAACGCTCAAACCTCGGACTAGGTTCAAATTACATGAAATTAGGATACGTGCTTGGTTATACGGCGGGTATACCAATATTCGATCCAGGTCAACTGTGCGACGATGTAAGAAGACGCTGCGAGATATGAGAGAATGACTCTATTTCTTTTGGATTGCGTTCACGAGCCTAATCACAAGCAATGAGCAGAGTGAAGTCCGGGGAAACAATCACTCACCAATCGAGACCTTCTTCTAAACCTTCGCCTTTCGTCGCACAACTGCCGCGCACACTCCACTGTCTCGCGGTCTCCGCGCCTGCAAGTCCTAATTGTTCGCTGATCTCTTCCGGCTTCAGCGCACCATCCACATCTTGCTTGTTGCAAAACACGAGGAGGGGCACGCCACTCAGTTCGTCCTCCGAGAGCATGGTCAACAATTCGCCTCGTGAGGTTCCGAGGCGAGAGTGGTCGGATGAATCTATAACATAAACGATTGCAGACGTGTTGGGAAAGTAACATCGCCAATACGGTCTACATGGGGTCAACTCGCACACCGTACTCAGATGCGGAACGTGTTCTCACCGGATGCTCGACTGTCCTCCAAGATCCCAAACTTGAAACTTAATATTCTTGTACTAGTGCAAGTCAGAACCCATAACCTGATGTTGGAGTTTGGCACACCTCCACGGTCTCGACATTAAACCCGATTGCTTCGAGTTCGAATACGTTAGCTACCCTGACCAGCCAAATTGACAAGGCTCACTAGGTATTGTCGAGACTACTTCACCAATCTTACTTTGGATTATAAGAAGCCCAGCTTTGAAGCTTAAGAATTCATACCTGCAACCTGTACAGTATCGTAGTCTACACGCCCACATGTAAGACTTAGGAAGTTGGGGATCGATCCTAGCTCATGAAGCATACCTTCCCCGCTGAATCAAGACCAAGCATTAGTATACGGACATCCTGGTCCTTGCTCCACCGTACTAGTGATGCGAACGAGTTAAGCAACGAAGAGAAAGTGAGACCCATGGGGGAGAATGGTGCCGGTAAGGAGCAGACCGCACAACTTGAATTTCGGATTTGAATGGAGTTTTCCGACACCCGACGAGCCGTGAGACGACGTTGGCGCTCTCCCACGTTCAAGCTTGCTTTCTTTGCGCTAGATCTTCATCTTGTCCTCCAGCTGGTGTGTTTGTAGCCGCTGCCCGACTTGACGTGCTCATTCAGTGCACACCCGGTCAGTGATAGTCAATGTCCGAGGAGCGAGTCAAGAGAGTTGCTAAAAGACACCGCACGTCCGAACGAGAGGAAAAAAGGTTGAAGGCCAAGAAAAGTAGAAAGTCGGGAACAGCAAATCAAGACAGTTATAGCCTCTGCAACGGTCACCGACGCTTAGATTCTTCTACCGCAAAATTCGAGTCAATAGAAGACCTCACGCTGACTCGGAGGGCTGAAGATTCACTATCGACTCAGACACCACCCGATACATCTTCAATCACGCTTAGCAAAGTGAAGATCTCAAGGAAGCGCAAACAGTCTGACCGTAATGTGATGCTCGACGAATTTGTCGATGTCAAAACAGACGCTACCGAATTCGAGCCTCGAGAAGAAGATCGGATGGTAGGCAATGCAGAATTATTACGATCGAAGGATTCTAAACCCCAAGGGCATAGCATCGTCTCCCACACCCAGATCCTGCCGTTGACGACTCACTCTCAGAGCAATCTCGCAGAGGTAGGTATCAATTGTATCTAATATTGATCGTATCGTGAAGTTCGCATTAGCCTTGTCGTATGCATATGGACGGTGTCGAGGAATCGAAGACTGGAAGTTCAGCAAAGCCAAACAGAACTGGCTGCTACGCAACCTGTGGTCGGAGCAGGCTGTAAGCTCAAAAGTTATCGTCACCATTCAAGTCGTGTTCAGGGCCATACAGGTCCCCGAGAATTACATTCCATTTGTGATCGAATACCTGGCTGGCATCAGGGGTGGCGCTAGAGAGGCTAGTACGTGGGAATTGATCATTGTCGACGACTCTAAATCCGATTTCAGAAACTGATCGGGGAGTGTACTTCAAAAATGACAACCTCCGAAGAGGAGCAACTTGGTGGTCAGCCGTCCGACGATAGTACCAAGGTCGGGTATACGATCAATCAGCAGCTGAGCCAGTCACGAGCACAATCCATCCTCCATGCTTTCCATGAGACCAGCTGAAGCTATGTATTCATGACCCAAAGGCAGGTATTGAGACCTCATAAAGACAATGTACCAGGTACCAGGTACTTGGAAGTAAGTGATTGATGAGTCAAGCAGAAACAGGGACCTGCATAGCTGTCGCCGCCCCAAAGCTGCCAACAGTTGCACGGACCCGGGGGTGTTTAGCAAAAGAATCCGCCGCCAGTTTGACTGCTTCCGTGAATAGTTCATCCTCTACCTCACCGTCAACGGGTCGCAATAATACTTCAAAGTCGTTACGAACAACACCGGCTGCCGAGGCATCAACCACAGCTAGCTGACCGTTCCGCAAGGTCTGTGGAACACCCGCAGTATTGATCTGGCTCTCTGTCCAGATAGGTTTCACATCATCTTTACCAATGCCAACATTAGCGCGTCCACCAAGCTTCGCCCAGTCATCTGTGCGGTTGATGTTCAACTCCGTAAAAACGTCATCGACGGCGCGAACAAGACCGTCGATTTGCTCAGCGGTGTGGCGAGGCGTGACAGTGATTCTTAAACGTTCCTCGCCGACCGCGACGGTAGGGTAGTTGATAGCCTGGACATAGATCCCGTGTCCGTACAAGAGTCTATCGCTTGCCAGCTTAGCAAGCCCTGCATCGCCCACGAGAACTGGCACGATGTGGGAAGGACCCGGGATGACAGGAATATCCAGGTTGGCGAAGCGCTCCTTGACTTTGCGAACGTTGACTTGTTTCAATGCGCGGTCGCCAATGTGATGTTTCTGGTACATGATCGATGCGCGAGAACCGGCAACGCTGGCGGGCGGGAGTGAGGTGGTGAAGATAAATCCTGGCGCGTAGGAACGGATCATGTCGATGAAATCGCGTGAGCCGGCGACATATCCTCCAATAGAGCCATAAGCTTTTCCCAAAGTACCTACAAAGGAGATCAGAAGACCAAAAATGCAGACACTAGCATTCAGCTTACCTGTAATGATGTCAACACGATCCATGACGCTACCCTTGATAGTCTCCGGGCTCTGGCCGGCCCTTTGGTGCGCTTCGAAATCGAGATGTTCGGCGACTCCTGCACCACGAGGACCGTACAGCCCCACGGCATGAACTTCATCTAAGAAGGTCAAAGCACCATATTTCTGCGCCAAATCACAGATTTCGCGGATCGGTCCGATGCTGCCGCACATAGAATAGACACTTTCAAACGCAATAATTTTTGGAGTCCCAGGAGGCCACATCCGCAACTTGTTTTCTAGGTCCTCCAAGTCATTGTGCTTGAAAATAACCTTTTTTGCACCAGAGTGACGGATACCTTGAATCATGGATGCGTGATTAAATGCGTCGCTGAAGTACACCAAATCCGGCAGCTTTGATCCGAGGACAGAGAGGGTGGCATCATTTGCTACATAGCACGAGGAAAAGACAAGGGCGGCCGGCTTCCTGTGCAGTGACGCCAGCTCCTTTTCTAAAGCGAGGTGCATGGCGCTATTTCCGGCAATGTTGCGTGTTCCTCCGGCCCCGGCACCGTACTTATCCAGAGTTCGGCTGTTCATGATAATTGATGAGAGTGAAATCGGGCATGATGGTTTCTACATACTGCATCGTCTCGAGGACAACCGGGTTGTTCCCCATGCTGAGATAATCGTTAGTGCACCACACCTCGACCTCGTCCTTGACATTCGCAGTATGAGCAACCGGAAACTTGTTTGCAAGCCTGTTGATATTATTGAAGTAACGATAGGACTGATCCTTGTGCTTTTTCTCGAGCTCTGCTGCGAAAAGCTGACCATAATTGAAGGTGGTTTTGTTGGGACTTTGGGGGTCGACGACTGGTTCTGGAGCGGCTGCCCTACGGAAGGGACAACCACCTGCTGTCACATCACTGACAGCCTGAGTGACCTTTGGGGTTGCAGCGGCTGCGAGGTCCTCGGCCATGCGAGCAGCTGCCCGAGCAGCGGAAGCATGGGGGCATTTGGCGATATCAGCGTCGGTGATCTCGGAGCCGGGGAATATGCCCTTGCTGTGATGGATTTTCTGTACGTCTGCCTGAGCCGCGACACTGGCATATCCAGCAACCATCTGAGCGGAACTCATCTGCAGGGCAGGACCCATGATGGGACATTTCGTAGCTGATTCTGTGAGCTGGGAAAGGGCAGGGAAGCGAGAGGACGCAAGGCTAGAGAGGGAGCGAAGTGTCTGCATCCGCGTCCTGCCAAGGAACGGGCAAGTTGTCTTGCAACGTGAGAGGGTGACAAGCTTTTCCATGGGGGTAAATAGAGGCTGTCTGGATCGAACTGCTGGGATCGGAGGCTCTCGCTGAAAAATAAGAGACTTACAGTTTGCAATTTTCTACGCAGCGGTATGGTTGGGAAGTTGGTGAAGGCGAAGGACTATTGACGGGAAGACGAGGTTATAAGGTTGAAATAGACAGACTCCGATTGGCTAAGGATGGTCACGTGACACAACCGGTTAACTTTATCTCCCCATCAGCATCGGAGTGTCTCACTCTTCGCAGCCCCGTCGTCTGCGGATACCGATGCCATGCATTGCCATCTCAACCAAGATCAATTTCTTGACACCGTGTGCTGGTCTCGGTCATTCACTCACTAATGCATGAAATTACCTTACAAGACCGGTGAGACGTGGTAGATTTAAACTACCCATTCCTGTCAACGGCCGTTCTGCAAAGGATGGGTTCTCCGAAATTTATATATCGCTCGAGAAGTTCGATGCCCGAGGGCGGGGGATTGTAAACACTGCATCCTCCAACAATGTAGTCGCACGGTCGTTCTCACGATTCCGGACGCAGGAATCTGCCGACTACCATTCGCACCCTTGAAATGAGGATGTCCTCATGATACTGTAGGATAGGGCGCCTTTATAACAGTTCCATTCACTGCTTCATTTTGGGCTTCACAAGAATTGAATTGCGACTCACACTACTACAAAAGATACCGGCAATGATGAGCCTGAGCTACTTCGATTCGATTTCTGTACTTTTGACACGCTGACAGGGGTAGTCATTAGTCATGCACGTTTACTACCTCAGGCATGGCGTATTGCGCAAGTAGTCGGCACTGCGCAGGTACTAGGTCACTGAAAGTCACGGTAGTCCGAGTAAGCATATTCACTCCGCCCATATTATAACAACTCGTCTCTTGAAACCTTTCCATTATATCACCATCTTCAACGCTGTTATCATCCAGTCACGGACAGCTCCATGGCCAGTTCGAGCTCATCCTTGCATCTGCCTATTCCCGCTGCTCGTGATATACCTGTCACCTTCTCCGCGAGCCTCAAAAGCTGGTTCGTTTTCATCCCGATGATTCGTTTGATCTGACGCGGGCACTTCACCTAGGTTGACAGCTGGAGAGAGACAAGGCGCCGCAGCGGAAGAACGGCTCTTGAGGTACAAAAATTATCTTGGATGCACTATCTCGACATTCAACCCAGTCTTTTCTCGTTCAGGCGGTTACCTTTCTTCTTTCCAGAAAGCATTCCTACAGCTGTCGTTGGGGGTAGTCCAGTGATTGCCCGCAGCGAACGAATAGAGCTGGCGTCTCCGAAGCATTATCTCAATTCTCTTTCGATCACAGCTACCAATCCATTCCAGACTGCCCCTCCACCTGTTGTTGTTCTGCACGGCTATGGTGCTGGTCTTGGATTCTTTTTCCGGAACTTCCCCACTTTAGCTGCGTGGGCTGGTAGTCGCGGTACTAATGTCTATGCCTTGGATTGGCTTGGTATGGGTCGTTCTGCCCGCGTTCCGTTCCACATCAAGGCAAAACGAGACGATATTCCTGGTCGTGTTCGAGAAGCCGAATCGTTCTTCGTCGATTCCCTTGAAGAGTGGCGCGCCAAGATCGGCATAGAAAAAATGACCCTCGTTGGACATTCGCTCGGCGCATATTTCAGTGTTGCATATGCTCTCCGTTACCCCACGCGAGTCCATAAACTCATCTTGCTCTCCCCCGCTGGCGTACCCCATAACCCTGACAATCTAACGATGCCTTCCAGAGAGTTGACCGAAATTGGTGACTCTGGCAGTTCGGCTAGTGCCCCAGCGGAACCTGCTTCCGCATCTGAAATTCGGCATATTCGTGACCAGCAAAGAGAAATAAAGAGGAAAGAAAGTCGATCTCGGAGACTGTTCACATATCTGTGGGAAGAGGGATGGAGTCCCTTTCAAGTTGTACGGTCAACCCTGTTCTTGGGACCCATGCTCGTGGGCAAGGTTCGTCTGTTCTCTACATAACTGCTCAGAGAGCCTCCTGGCTCACCGGTCCGTACAGTATTCGAGCCGTCGATTCACTGGTTTGACGGAAGACGAGACCCGTGATATGCACGATTACATTCTTAACATAACCCTTGCCAAAGGTTCAGGGGAATATTGCATATGTAAGGTTTCCCTAGTTTGTCGTGTACTGCAATCTCACGGACTCCAGCCCACATTCTCGCGCCATATGCTCATGCACGAATGCCTTTGGTTGACCGGGTACCTGCATTGAAAATGCCCATCACTTTTGTTTGTCAGTGTGCTATCTCCCATCCAGGTCAGCTATTGCAACTCACTAATTTTAGATGGTGAACACGATTGGATGGATCCTGTAGGAGGCCTCCAAGCTTTAGAGAATCTCCGCCTAGCAGGTAACGAGAACGGGCGTATGTTTGTTGTTCCCAATGCTGGGCATCACGGTAAGGATACCGTGCAACATAGTGTTCTACGTCTAACATACATGTATTCTGTTACATCAGTATACCTCGACAACCCGACTGCCACAAACGATTTACTCATCGAGGAGCTTAATCTGGCCGATCAACAACAATGATACCGGGGATCTATATTTTCCTGACGTAGAACATAATAGCGACGGATATAAATTTGACTCATTGGACCAGTAGCCCATCCCAGTGACCCTATAGATCTGTATGGAATCGTTCCAGTCTTACAAGTTCCTATATTTGAAACTTGCAAGTCCTGTACCTCATGCGTCGAACTTGAATTCAGTCGCAGAACCACTGGCATTCGCTGTCTCGCACCATGGCGTAACTGCTGGGCCATGCCTCCACACACGTCGGTCGAGAAGCGCATACACTAGATGGGCCGTCGGAAGACCCAACCTACGCGTCGAGGGCAAGTACGAGTTGTTTGTTGTCGCTGGCATTCATGCACATGCACAAACGTGTCCGGTACAAACGATTCATTAATATCTAGCGGTCAGGCCCGATGATCAGAGTGTTTCCTGGACAGCCCCAGGGTTTGTGTATTCTTGACGGCATCAGCAGTAGTCTTTTTCTGTCGCTAATTTCTGTTCGAATGGCCATTCTGGGCGGCGGCACCCAAATAAGAGACTCGCCAGCTTGCCACATGATTCCATCATCACCGAGAAGTTCGTCTTGCGATCGCCACCACTGCATGGCAGCTCTATTGAAGAATTGATAATAGTCACATCGCGAGAGGCACAGAGAATCATGCTAGCACGGCATACTCGGATATAAGTGGTCGAGTACGGAAGGAATGCGATCACACGGACATCTCCCCGTCTATCCCCCTGGTGTTTCCAAGAGGCGTTCTGGGTAACGAGCTTTGATCCTGGCAGCCAGGTCTTCCTCATATATCTGATCAGGCCCAAGCTGGTTTCCCAGGGTAAGCCACCTTCGATAGGTCGGTGTGAGAAGCCTCATTCGACTGTATCAATGCTTACCCAGATCTCGTGTTATGCTTCCTTCCAAAAATCTCAACCTTGCGTCCTCCAGGGCACATCCGTTCAATAAGACCATATACTTCATCTGGTTTGCGACTCGTTTCGCGTACCTCACTTACAATCACGTCCGTATCAAGACCCCGATTGACCCAGCTGGGAAACTTAAAATTACCGGCATCGTCAACGTGGGTTTTGACACCAACGAGCATGTGCTCCTTTGTGTGGTTCAGCCAATGTCCAGTTCGACCTGTACGGATGACGCGTTGTAACTGCACTATTCAGCGTCTGAATGTGACATTAGACTCGAAAGGATCACCTGGTTGGTTTTCACCCAGACAACCTCGTCCACGCGTGTGTAGCCCCAGACTCGGAGACATTCGCGACCCACTTCCATGGCCCGCCCGGTGACCCACAAAAATAAGAGACCTTCGTCTTGAAGAGCAGGGATTGGCATAGCCCGCATTTCGTCGTCGGTCATAGTTCCGTACGGCAACTTGGTCAGATTCGCACGTTATCGTGCCATTCCAATCGAAGTTGTGTGAATGACTTACACTCATGTGAATATCCCATGGGGGGTCCGCCATAATGACGTGGAATTTTCCAAGTACTGAATAATCAAACCGTCGAAGGTCGCAGTTGATCCATTGGGGAGGCAGCTATCGGAATGCATGGTGAGGAAAAGCATACCATCCTGGTGAGAGTACGTGCGTACCGTTCGCATATCTTTACCGTCGGGTCCCATTCCAATCTCAAGCTTGAATGGATTGCGCATTCTCTGCACCTCCTTCCATCCTAGATCACTAGTACCCGCAGCCTGGTCATCTTTTTCATCCCAGTCGACTTCAAAATGTAAGTATCGACACGGTGCCTTTTCTTTTCCCCTGCCTCCCGCTCCAAGGCCGGAAGGTAAAGAGACCCGTGTGGCATTTCCAGAAGGGAACGGGGGAATCGAAGGCGATTGGGCATACGTGGGTTCTGAGTAGCAAGTGTTGAGATAGGAGCAGTGGCCAAGGGATGGATCAGTGTGCGGTCTAATCAGCGGCTTGAAGTGTACACGATCGCAGATGGGGGAGGTAGACTGAGAGGAACCACCTCCTGAGCTCTCACGACGTGCATCAGCACAGTCCTCTTTCGTGATGTAGGAGCAAATGGGATCGAAGCTCTCATGAGACGCGCAGAACTATAGATCAACGTTTCCATTCATAGCCTTGTATCAACCAGAATTCGACCACATACCCGTTCGGCCAGAAGGCGCCCTTTGGCAGTAGCCCTTTGGAGGATAGCATAGACTTCTCTCAGATCTTTGCACAAGTTTGCAAGGGGGGCTGTGGAAGGAGGAGGAGAACGACTGATACTCCTGGAAGAGTGCTCGTCTGGGTCGTCCCCGGCTGCGGAGTCGGCTTCCTCGTCGACGGGTGGCCGCTTGCGTTTGCGAGGGTTTGCGATGTCCGCAAGGGCGTTCCCAAGGTGAACGTCAGTGATAGTTAGGACACCATTGTCGCGAGATAACGACAATTTTCCATGTTCCCAACGACTGGGAAGGCTCTCCAAGATCATTTCAAGACGGTGTAGGTCTGTCAGACGAAGGGGACGTGGCGAAGATGTTGTAGCTTTGGAGGCAATCAAGGAAAGAAGAAGGTCCATGGAGGTGATCGGGGTCGAAATATTTCCGGACGAGAATCCATCGCGGACGGCTGAGCACGCCGTGACGGTGAACTCGTCGTCGGCCATCGGACTGTGCGCGACGGCGTTCGCGTCGGGGGCTTATACGGTACAAATAAGGAAATTTGGCCCAACCAGTGCGACCAGGAAAATGCGAAAATCTGTTCGCCCCAAGGCTGATTGGGCATATAGATATTGGCGACAGAGGGTAGCACAAACAGACAACGCCCTCGCCTTTTACTAGGGCGTTCCGTGGGCTGCCCTCACTTCAATGTCGCATTACCAATTTTTCAACTCTCAGCTCGACCTGAGTCGTCCAATTCTATTTTATTTTTCTTCTTCCTTCTTCTCTCTTTCCACATGTCGCAGTCGACCGCCTATGCAGGCCTTTGGTCTTCCCTTCCGACCCCGCTAACCCCATGGATGTCAGCATCGCTGTCCTTTCAACGTCTCTCATTCACTCATCGTTTTGCAGTGTCGACGTGATACGGTCGTTGGGCTACCCCCACATGACTCCAGTGCAAGCGGCCACGATACCCCTCTTCATGCAGCACAAGGACGTCGTCGTAGAGGCTGTCACAGGTTCGGGCAAGACTCTGGCATTTGTCATCCCTGTGTTAGAGCGGCTCACGAGACGAGCGTCCACGTTCAGGCCAAACGAGATCGGTGCGCTGGTTATAAGCCCGACGAGGTGACCAACGTCATCCGTTCGTAGAGCACAATCTGACGTGGTTCATCTAGAGAGCTGGCGACTCAGATACACTCCGTATTCTCTCTCTTTCTTTCTGCACATCCCGATCCGCCGCGTCCACACCAGCACACGCCTGCAGACACACCGAAACCAACATATCCCCCATCGCTACTCCTCGTCTCTTCCGACAAGTCATCCCCGTCTCAAGACATCCAGCGATTCTTAGACACTGGTGCCGATATTGTGATAGGCACGCCCGGGCGGGTAGAGGAATTTCTATTAGGGAATGGCAAAACGGTCGTGAGCGTAAAGGAACTAGAGGTGCTTGTCCTTGATGAGGCAGATAGGTGATATTCATGCATGACTCGTTTGATCTCTCCCATTCACTCTTGTTTCGTCCCGAAGGCTTCTTGATTTAGGCTTCCAGAACACGTTGACTCGTATCATAACCCACTTGCCAAAGCAGAGGCGGACGGGACTTTTCAGTGCAACCATGACCGATGCCGATGCCTTGTCGGAGCTTGTACGAGTGGGACTGCGCAATGCTGCTCGTGTGGTCGTCAAAGTTCAATCCAAGAAATCCAAGAAACAGACCCCGGATGGCAAGCCAGGAAAAGGCGAAGTCGTTGAGGAGAGGCGGATACCTGCAGGGTGTGTTGATCATTTTATACCCTTTTGTTTTTCGCGTCTGGAAGTCGGTCAACTTTATGTAGACTACAGAACTTTTACATCAATTGCCGGACTTCGGAGAAGCTAGTACAACTCGTGCGAGTCATCGAGCACGAAGTTTCGTCGTACAAAGCATCCCATTTCATTGTCTACTTCGCTACTTGTGCATGCGTGGACTACTTTTACAGAGTGAGCTTTCTCGTGCAGCTTTCATAATCGAGATGAGGTGTCTGATAGATTGGCTAGGTTCTCCCAAAGTTTCTGCTTCCCGAGTCAAAGCTCTTCTCCTTGCATGGTCACTTGTTTCCAGCTGCCCGAACACGTGCCCTTTCAGCCTTTTCATCTTCTCTCTCATCTTCGGGCTCGCCGTCGATACTTCTCGCAACAGACGTTGCTGCGAGAGGGCTAGATTTGCCACATGTCGACGTCGTACTCCAATTTGACCCACCCATCGATCCCAAAGCATTCTCACACCGCTGTGGAAGAACGGCTCGCGCAGGGAGGAGCGGGCGAGCATATGTATTTCTCGTTGGTAGAGAAATCGAATATGTTGGTGCGTTGTACCGTTTGAGAAAAAAAAAAAAGGATTACCATTGACCTTTTTGATGACGACCGTTACCCGCAAAGATTTCCTTGCGGTGCGCAAGATCCCAATACGAAAACACCCTGTTATCCAGGCTGGTGGCATCCTAGAACAGGGCTCGAATAAACCTGAGCTGGATGATCCGGCTGTCACGTCATTTACATCTCAAGTACGAGAGACCGTTTTGATGGACCGCACTCTATACGACAAGGTACTTGGTTCTGTTTCCAAGCCGTGTTCTCGGAGGTTCAAGGACACGTCGTAGGCAGCAAAAGGGTTCGTGTCTTTCGTGCGCGCATATTCAAAGCACGAGGCCTCGTACATCTTTCGAATAAAAGATCTCGATCTCATCGGTGTAGCCAAAAGTTTTGGGCTTCTTCGTCTGCCTCGCATGCCCGAGCTCAAGGACGTGGACAAAACAGGGTGGGAGGATGTGTCTCTGGACGTGAGCGCTTACTTCGCGTGGCTTTTATGTGGTTTTTGACTCGCGTCACAGTGGAATACCTACGCTTATGCCGACAAGGCTCAAGAAGCAAAACGTCGAGAGTCACGGTCCGAACCAGAACTCCGGAGAGAGACGACTGAGACTCGTGTCGTAAAGCGCAAGCGAAACGCCGCATGGAGCCAGCAAGCAGAAAATAAAGAACAAAAGGAGAAACGGAAGCTAAAAAAGGATCGAAAGCGACGATGGCTCAAGTCTCAGGCGACCGCTAGTCATGATGCGAAGGTGCCCGTTAAGCCTCAATTAGTAGAGGATAGCAAGGAGGATGATGATGATTGGGACGAACTCGCCAAGGAAGAGCGACTAGCCAAGAAAGTGCGCAAGGGTACAGCCAAGCAACAAGTTTTTGATGCGGAATTTGGGGACTTGTAGGAAACCCGGAGACTGTGTTAATATCTTGTCGATCATCCATACCTTGCTCTCCCTACATATCGCCAATCAGGCGACCAAACTCTGGTGCATAGAACACACGTGTATATGTATATTTGGCTCTGTGCAAGCACGACAACTATCTCGCCGTGGATTGTATATAGATTCGTACAACATTGAATCGGGGTTAGACCTATGATCGCGGACGAAGCAACGGGCGCATCTACCATGCCCGTGTCAGTAATTTAAAGTGAAATTGACACCATGGCGTACCATTTCAACAAAGATTGGTAGCAGTGTTGGAATGTGCGTTAATTCAGGGGGTTGCGTCGTACCCGCTGCTTTCTTCCTCGGCTTGTGAGGAGGTCGTCTAGACGATAGCGATGGTGGATGAATATCACCAGGGCCTCGTTCTGGAGAAGAAGCCAGATGTCCTATCGGACGTCTCCTGGGAATGCTTGCAGAAGACGGTCCAGAAGGATGTGGCGGAAGTGACTTATCGAGGTGAGCGGGAAGCGGTGGAACCGGCGGAGCGTCTATGGTGGGTTGAGGTTTGCCCAACAGTTTCATCGACCTGACGCTGCGGAGCGAGAGTGACCTCGGTCTCGGGGCCACCGGCTGTGGTGACAGCGATGACGAGGATCGCGATGGTTTCGAATCCGGAGGTGTCGATTGAACTACCACCTTGGTGGTCTCAGCCCTGGAGAGAGGTGGCTGTATTGTCGAGGAGTGGACGAGGTGGGGCTGTGAATTCTTGTGCATCGGCTTGTCAGCCTCGTCGCTATCTGTCTCGTACTCGGTGCTGTCCTCGTCACTTGTACCGTCGCTATCCCGCTCGTCGTTATAACCATCATCGTCAGTATCGTCTTCATCATCTTCGTCGCTCTCTTCTGCGGCAAGCTCATCCGCGTTTGCCCTTACCAAATCACCGAAGTCGAATTCTCCCGCAACATCGTTTATCAAAACCTGCGTTGCCTCGTCTTCTGCATCCGCGTCCATCTCCGCGCCTTTCTGGACACGTCTAAATCTGCTCCTGACCTTTTCTTCGTGGGCGATCTTGTTCAGGTAATGCCAGCGTATCACATTGTCAACCTCTTCCATGATCCTCGCCCTCTCTTCACCTCTTGCAGGCAGTACCGTCTCGAGTACAATCTTGTTGCCTTCACCGAGACTGGACGCACCGATGCCCTCGCGAATCGCAGTGAGGAATCGCTCGATCCATTTCATGAGGTTGTCAAAGAGACCTTGACCCTTGGAATGGACTTTGTGCACAAAAGAGTAAAACGATTGCTCGTGCCGATTCACAAGATCAATGAATGCTTGTACGGTGGAAGAGGGGTCTGACTGTGAGACTAGAGAAGAGTAGGATAAGTGGGGAGGCGTGATGGCATTGAAACCAACTCACGATCTTCGGTTTGTTCGACTGTGCGGATGAGGTCGTTGATAAAGTTTTGCAAGTCCCCAAGCGATTCCGCGATGCTTGCCGCTCTGTACACTTGGGCGAGTGGCGAGTAAAAGATAGTGATAATGTCCTTGAGTAATTCGGCCGTGACGCCCTAAGTGGCAAATGAGCGAACGACCAGTGAGGCGTGGCGCAACGTCTCTCGCCTCAAAAATGAGCGCAATCAGTTGTTCCCGATCCCTGAGCCTCGAGTATAGCTTGGTGAGGACCCTCAAATCTTCAAACAACCATGCTTCCTCGTCACTGGGCCCTTCGTCGCTATCGCTGTTGTCTGTTTTTCCCCTCCCCTGCCCCTGCCCCTGCCTCTCAGCCATCCATGCGGCCCACTTCCTCCATGCCTCGTCCACCCGTTCTGCGAGCGATCTGGATAACAACGGTTCCTCACCTGCCATCAAGACAACCCTCAAAAGGTGCGTATGTTCAAGTCGTGCATGCACGCGGTACGTCTCTTGAATTTCACGAGGGGCGTATACGAACAGACGAATTTTTTCGCAAAGAACAGGTGAATCTATCTTGGCAGACACATGTTCGATGTAGGTGTTCAAGGATCTTACTTCCTCGGTGAGGGAAGAAGTGAACATACTACGTGGCTTTTACATGAGGAAGGTAACAGTACCAGGTGATAACCGTACCGTTGAAGGAGGCTACGGCCCCCAAAGGGTTGAGCGAGAAAAATGTCGAGGACGGTTCGGATCATCGCCACCGGGTTGCTTATCCTGAGAGCTGCCTTGAGGAGGAAATAAGGCATGAGACCATGTATGCGTTTCAGACTGGCAAATGTCTCTGAAGAGTTGTCAGAAGCCATGAACGTCTGGAATATCGTCGACGCCAATCTACAGCGAGTATGGGAGACAAGTAAGGCCGAGGGGGAGGTAGGAAGGGAAGGAAGACCGACGAAATCCTCGCCCACTCCAGGACGGCCTGATAATTTTCTGGCAATTGTCTGAGATGCGGGGTGGTCTTGATGATTGCGAACACATGACTGAGACCATCTAAGGGGTATGAATTAGGTCGAAAGACCGTCAAGGAAAGTCCTCACCTCTCCCGACGATCTCACCCTTGACGGTCCTGACGGCTTCCCTGAGCCGATCGACCCTCGTACCGATCTCGCGTGCAAATTCCTTCCTGCCCTGTTCCCTCGCGCGATCAGCCTCTTCCCTGAGTCTGGCATCTTCCTCTTCCTCTAGGGAAAGTTTAGTAGGTCCGCTGAAGAGGAACGAACGGAGGACGGGAGAAGAGGAGAAGGGAGGGGTTGCGAGCAAGGTGTGGAGGTAAGCGCGTAGAGTGAGACGATTCTTCTCTCTAGAAAGACGGGGCGGTAGATATTCACTATTCGACTGGGTGGTATAAAAGCTGCCAGGGATGGAGGGATCCTGGGACAGTGAGTCTGAAGGTGAGGTTGGGAAGTGAAATGCGGGGTCTGATGTCATGGCGGTGGTAGTGGGAGAGATGGGAACATCGACGGCCGTGCGGTCCTTTGGGGGTGGGGATGGCACGAGAGAGTCTGGATGAGCTTTGCGGAGCTGGAGCGTGTGAGAGCGTGCGTGGGGAGGGGAGCAAAGGACTGACCTCGTCTGCAAGTGTCCTGAAATCACCGTAGCGACGGGGAACGCAGACTTGTCTATCGCGGGAGAGGGTTGTGCGGACGAGGAATTCCTAAGGGGTGATTCGAATGGTGCGAGGGATGAAAAAAGGGGGGGACATGCCTCGTGCACGCGAGACCTGACGCGGCCCCTGTCAGTTACAGTGCGGACAGAGACGATGTTGATGTGAAAGATGCTGGAGTGGCGATCGTGCCTTGCAAGACGCTTGTCGACGGCACGCTCGAGGGATTGGAGGTCGGCCTGGGAGAGTCGGAGGACGTCCTCTGGTTCGTCGAGCTTGATGGCGGAGGTGAAAAACATGGCGAGATTGCGCTCGAGCTTGGCGATGAGCTTGCGGGGTGTGGGGTCCTGTGAATCGGAGTCGTCAAAGAGGACGGATGGGGAGAGATTGCGTGCACAGAGGCTGTCGACAAAAGGCTGGAGCTTGTCAGAGTAGAAGCTGTTTGGGGCGGCGGCCAAGAAGGGAAAGGAGAGGACAAAGTGACGAAAGAGGTGCTTGAGGAGGGGGAGATCGAGTCTGGGAGTGCGGGATTGAGGGGGTGCGAAGGGGGGGCCGAGGTGGGCGAGGGGGAAGACATTGACAGAGATGAGGTCGTCGAGTTCTTTGCGGAGCTGGAGGAGGACGAGGGACTTTTTGAGGTAGTGAGCACGGAGCGGGGTGAGGTCGGGGGTCGGTGTCGGGGGTAAGTCAGGGAGGGCGCGGGAGGGGCGGGGCGGTCGGCGGACGGACATGGGGGAGGAGGAGGAGGATAGCGTAGATTACGTCATGTGATACAAGGCTACTGGCTATTGGGGGTATACACTTTATGGCCTTGGTAGGTCCTCCTGTTGGGCTCGTCGAGCAGCTTCTTGAGCTTCCCAGCGACCTCCTTGACTCCTTGCCGACACTCTTCCATCCCACGCCAGGTGGCTGCGACACTCCAGCACTCGGAACAGGCCTTGGAGGCCTCGTTGACGGTCTCGAGCTCCAGCTCGCCGCGGTGGTGGAGGACGACGACGAGGTCGACGAGCCTGTTGAAGCCAGTCTGCCACGTTGCGATGCCCCCGTCGGGGTTGGTGGAGGCGTCTGTGACGAGATAAGAGGAGGCGAGACCGATGGCACGTCGCAGAACGGCCTGGTCGATTGCGCCTGCGTCGCGGGTCATCTTGGCGAGGACGTTGAGGACAAAGTGTGCATAGTCGGTCGGGTGGCTCTGACCCTAAGCGGGTGTGAGTGTGCACGAGGAGAGGGGAGGCGAGAGACATTCCTGCATGTGTATCTGGATGGGGGGAAACATGGCATCGTTGATGAGAAAAGCAGAAGGGTCCATGCTGGTTTTGTGGAGGTAGGAGAGGACACTCGCCTTTGAATCCGACGTTTGATGGTGGTTGTCGACGACCAACTCGAAACTTGTTCCACGCCATGTCTCTTCTCGCCCTCTTCTCCCCGTCCAACCCTCCCCTCCTAGAACACTACGACGGCGCTCAGTTTCGCTGGCGTTTCCTCGTATTCAGGCCTGCGAGTATGTCCTCTTTTTCCCGGTCAGAACCGCATCTCATCCATCCTCAGCGCTCGTCTCACAGGCCGGTCTCCTCCTCGCCCTCCTCCTCTATCTCGCCCTCGCCTTCTACGGAAAGCATCGCAACCAGCGCTCCGCCAACGCCCTCTACTTCGCTCTCCACCCCCTCCTCGCCCGCAACTTCTCCGCACCAGCCTCCTCCTCTGGCCTCATCTCAGATGGCCCAACCGACTTTTTCGTCTTCTCCACGGGCAGGCGCGCCCTCGCATCCCTCCACACCGTCCTTTCCCTCCTCCCTCGCCAGGACCCTCTCCATCTACTCTTCCAGTCCTTCTGGCAACTCTACGACCTCCGTTACCACCCCCGCGATCGCCTTTCCCTCGACTTTCGCCTCGACCCTCACACCGCCGCTGCACTCCCCGACTTTGTATGGGCCGTCGTCAACAAGTCCGAGCTCACCACCATCAAGGACGATCGCTGGGACCTCGTCCGTCTTCTCCCTTGCCTCCCCTCATCTCCTGACCCTCTCACAGACATTCACTCGCACCACCGATCAACACTCGCTCCCACCCGCCTTCTCTCTCATGTCCGAGTTCGCAGACGTCTCCGACGCTCTCTTCAAATTGCATCTCAGTCCCTCCACTACCCTTTCCACCCTCCTCGCAACGCCTCCCTTCCTCACTTACCTTCGCTCCCTCTCCGTAACTGACCAGCCCCATGAAAGACCCCAATCAGCTACCTCCTACGTTGCTCAAAAACACACCGCCAAGCGCATCCTTCTCGACCTTGACCTTCCCGATCCACAGCACGCCAACGATATCCTCCCCCTTGTCGATGCCGTCTTTGCTCTCATCGATCTGTTAGCAGCAGGAAAAGTCGTCCTGCGTCCAGAGACGAGGTCAAAGATCAGAAAGGTGAGGGAAGACGTCGAAAAGGAAATCAAAGAAGAAGAGACCAGAGACCAGAGGGAGGAGGTCCGTCCCCTTCCTTCACACAATTCTCCACTCCTCAGTCTTGTTCTAGGCTGCCGAAGATAAAAAGGCCGCCAAACGCAAGGCCGAGCAAGATAAGATCGCAAAGCTCAGCGCCACCGAACAGAAAAAGGTTTTCTTCCTCATCCTCGCGTCTCAACTTCCCTCACATCCTGTCCGTCAGCTTCTCGAGCGCACCCATAAACGCGCTGTCAGAAAACACCAGGGCAAGGTCGTTCGCAAAGTATAGCTTTCCCTCGTTTTTCGCCCCGGTCTCTGGTGGCAGCGTAATCTATATCTTTGCTACATCCTAGTTTCAACTTTTCAATCATAGAATTGCACGTTCAGAATCCCAATCCATGTGTGATACACTCTCCACGAGCACATGCCCTGGTGTTTAATAAGTAATGACGGGTCAAGCGTCAAGACCCACCAAACCCGACCTGAATCGCACCAGGTGAAGGCTCCCTTGTAGCGGGCACACTCAGCCCACTCGGGTCCGCTTCACCTTTCACGATCCCCAGTCTGGCTCCCCAACTCATAAACACCCGCAATAACCACATCGGGCCCATTGCCTCCCTCTCCCCCTCTTCCAGACCGTCTCCCAATATACCCTTTATCTCTGCCCCGATTTCCCGCTCGCTCTCTGTCTCGTCTTCGACCTCCGAGCGTTCCCCGTCCGCAACGATCGCCCTCTCTTCTTCCGCCTCCGATTCTGTTCGTCCCAAGGCGTCCACGGGACACTCTGTGCCATCGAGCCTCCATTGAGACGTCCATCGCCGTCGTCCCTTGCCCTTGCCCATTCTTCGTCCTCTTGGACCCGTCTCGCTCCTGACAGCGCTAGGTCCGTGTCCACCAACGCCCAGTATACTTTCCCTTCCGAACACGATGCTCCGCAACTCCCATACTTTCCTTCTTACTTCCCTCGTCGAAGCCCACATGTCGTCCACTCTCAACTGCGCGGCCTCGTACTGGAGGGCTGGTACCGGTGGGGGTACCGGAAGCGCGTGCAGTGCAGCCACGACGGATGTCAGGCTAGGTGTATTGGGAGCTTGGACCGCGGACGGCAGCGATGCAGGCGGCGTGGGCGAGATCACAGCCGCGGAGGATGTGGGGACTGGACTGACCGGTGCAGCAGGATGGTGCGAGGTAAGTGCATCGATGATGGGTTTGTGTGCCGTGTGCGCATTACGGAGCGCAGTCGAAGCGTGGGCAAGGGTCGTCGTAAGGTACTGTTCGCCGCGTCAAAGGCTGGCGTCGCGAATGAAAACGGCGTACAAACCTCGAGACACTTTACGACCCCTTCTAGATGTGCCTCTCGCCTCCGCATCATGAGAATTTGTCCGCACAGCTCAACATCTATGCGCATCCACTCCGTACGCAGTACAGGTACGTGCTGCACGGAAGCAAGATCATGAAACGTGTGTCTTGTGTCAGTCGACAGATCACATCTCAGCGATCAACTTGGCAAACGCAGCCAAAGAGACACACCGTCTGGCACGACCCACACTACCCTCCTTCTTTGCGGTAGCGTCTTGTAAAATCCGTGCTTTCCACCATGCCTCTCCACGGCCTCCTATGATACGCTCCCACCCATCCGAGGTCGAAACCTTCTGTGCCTTTTCGCCTACCTCGCTGTCATAACCATGCCTTCGCGACCCCAGAGAGTCGCCGAGTCGCTGCTCGTTCTCAGCACCAACAAGGTTGGCAGAACTGACGTCGGAGGTGCCGAGACTGAAAGGGTTATGGATTCGTGAGACGGCTGGAAATCGAAAGGTAAATCGATGGCACTTGTACAAGCTGGCGAACGACGTACATGCAGGTGACACCTGGCCACTACTCAAAAGTTCGTCTTCATCACCATTATCGCTGCGCTTGGGCTAAGAATGGACTAGAAACATGGGCAATTAGGTAAAGACTCACTGCGATAACACAACAGCAGGAACTCCAAGACCTCGGAGCTCTGAGGCTGGGTACACATGCCCTGACGATGACGACTGCGTGGACAGCGGGATAGCAACAGACAACGCACGTCCCCCGAGTTTGACGGGAGATGAAAGGTCGACCGATTTCTTGGAGCGGTTGATCCTGTGCGCATCAAGACAACGTTTGATCAATACCGATGCTCGAAAACCTACCCAGCCCACATCTCCAGTCGTTTCTGCACCTTTCCCGACCACGCCCCTCCAAAAGTCAGTTCGTCATCACCAGTATTCTTCGTCACCGTGTCGTCCACGTCGCTCGATGTGACTCTGTCCTTGTCTTTCTCCAAACTCCTCTCTGCATCCCTCTCGGGATCCATTCCTCGATATACCCCACTCCTCCCTTCCGCACGTTCTCGCATCCTTCCGAGGACCTCGGCTTTGCCAGACCAAAACGCCCTCAAACTACCCGCAATTCTTTCCTTCTCATCCGTGCGTTCGTTAAAGCTTTCCCCATCCTTGCCCAACCTCTCCTTGTCTCGTTCCTTGTCTACATCCTTTCCTTTTTCACGTTCCTTGTCGCGCCCGCGCTCGCGACCACTGACAATTTCCCGAATGAACGTTCCCAAGTCAGTAGTGGGTGCACCCACAGAACCTGGCCCACCTCCCAGCCCACTTACACCCACTCGCCCTACCAGTCCCATGACGCGTCCTCCAAGCCATTTCCTTTCCTCGTCCGTCGCTTCGGAATCTGAGGTTGGATCCAGTTTCGACAGGATAACCCGGTGGACCTTCCGGGTGTCCGAATGTCGGATTCTAGCATCGTGCTGGGAATGCAATAATTTGTGCAAGGCGAGCGTGAGGTAGGTGATGGGTGTGGGTACAACTGCCGAAGTAGAATTGTGAATGGTAGTCGGAAAATGCGTTGATGGAGGATGGATGAGAGGACTGCTCATCGAGGAAGAGTTTAACGATGATGAAGTAATCAGAGGAGTGAACGACTGGTTTGGTATGATGGGCGAAGTATTCAATGACATGTTTCCGCTCTCAAACCCGGCATTGGAGTTGCCGGATTGCACGGACATGGTCGGAACTGGGAGCGTCTGTGTGCTACCATTGCTCGTGGTGGTCTGGGAGTGTACCCACGACGACAAAACACATAGGAACTCGTGTGGATGAAGAAAAGGATCCTTGGTGACGGTCGGTACCCAGCCTGCAAGCTTGTTACGCGTCGAAAGAACGAACGATAACAGAGTAGCAATCACACTGGGATCTGCGATACGTTCTGTCGACTGTATCCGGGTGAGTTGGCACGATACGCATGATACATATGCAGATAATACTCACCTCGAAGCCGACCAAACCTTCACCGATATCAGCGACCCATCTACGTAGCCCATCAATGGTTGGATCGCACAGCAACCCATCAAAAGCTGCTGCCGATGTGTACGGAGGCGGTAAGGGAAACATACCACATATCGCAAGTGCTGCCTGCAGGAACTTGACCAGCTCAAGCACATAGGTCGAAAAGTGTGGATGCCGCGACGGCCCTAGGGTGGCAACGGCACCGGTCTGCGATACATTGGGGTGGGTATTCATTAGATGAGACGGCGAAGAAGGGCGTGTCGAGGCTTCGTGAACAGCAGGCGAAAGCGCGTTGACGGGCTGCGAGTACGTCCGTGTGTGCGTGCGAGAGTGCGATTTGGATCGAAAGGCACGAGCAGGTGACGGTCCGTCGGACAAGAAATACGTCGACTTGAAACGATCTTTCGTTGTATCGCTACCAAGAAAGCTTGGTCGAGCATACCCAAGGAATAAGGTCATATCGGTACCTTGGTTCTTCGAGGGTGACTGCACTGCGACCGCTACAACCCATGCGAAGTAGATTGATGTTCGAATAGAGCCGTTCTTGCGCAGCGAGAAAGTCGCCATTGGGAATGCGCACGATGGTGTAATCCGAGCGGAAGTGAGCGAGAGAGATCACCATGAGCGTTCCCTGGGGTGTCTGTTCATCCATAAGGACACGTTATGGAAGAGCACATGCAACGCTCACTTCTCTGGGCCGTGCACCACCCTGTTTGCGAAGGTGTTGTACAGCCGCCTTGAATTCGGCCTCGGCCTCCTCAGAGGTCATGGTTGAGACAGGACTGAGTGCAGTCACAACGATCTAGCACAAGCGTTGGTCAAGCACGAAATGGGATGCAGATGCCACTGGGGTGACCTTGTGCGAAGGATCGCCCGTGTACACGGTCAACACGGTCACTGGTCGCGTACGTTCTACAATCCTGAGGAAGCGTTGGACAAGCCCTGCGCACCCGTGCACTCACTCACCACTTCTCGACGGCATACATCTGGTACCCTAGGAGCTCCATTCGCTCCACAACGATCTCGAAGCGGCACTTGCACCCAATCCAGCGCTCACCATCTGTGCCCTCGCCCTGCTCGCTGCTCCATATTCCCGGAAAGGATGCGAGACCAGATTTGTCCGCCGAGGTAGTAGCGACAGAGCCCGAACGAGAGCGGACACCAGACAATCGGGCGGTAGGTCTTACGCGGGGAGAGCGGGTGGGGGGGGACGAGGGCGCTGAACATGGCGTCGGCGAACGGACCGTTGGCATCAACAGACGCAAAAGCGGGCTCTCCCTCGCCATGGCAAGTTACTACCGACGGACGATCTCACGCAAAAAGCTGGACTAAATGTGACGCGGATGTGACGGTTCGTGACAGTAATCAATCGCAGCTACGCGAAGAAATAAAATAAAAAATGGAGAAAGAGCAAAGAGGACGAGTGATGTGATGCACAATGCTAGACGATGAAATACAGTTGATAACGACCGAGTGATAGCTTAGTGTGACCGCGGAGAATAAGTAGGAAGCTGTGGATGACATACAAGACGAAGGAAGGGTGACGCTTATAGCACGGTGCAACCACTCGTAAACCACCTGAAACGATCGTCAATGGCATGCGCGGTGCTGCCAAGCAAGAAAACCGACCAATTGCTATTCAGTTGCTCGATCCAGCCCACCACCATTCTCAACCTCAGACGCGCACTCTTCACGGGCAAGAGTTTTGCTTTCTCGTGTTCATCTATAGGGAGAACTATCCCCATCCAGAATGAGAATGCACCAGGATCAGTATCGGGAGGCTGCGGTCCATAAGTGTAATTCAGTCGCTGGACGACCCAAGGAGCGGTCCCTGCACGGAGTTGGCTCAAAAATGCATGGCACGTCGCCAAGAGTGCTGGAATAGAAAGTAACTGTGAAGTGGAATCTTGAGAGCGAGTAGCTAAAATGGGCGACGGAGGAGGAGAAACGTGAAGGGTTATCCGAGTGAGTAAAGATTGAGGTGAGGGAGGACGAGTGACGACATGTGCAGTGTGTGGAGACGAAGGTGCACTGTCATCTTCGGCTGCCCATTTCGCGAGATCGTCGTCGTAGTCGTCGATGCACTCGACCCTGCCGATCATATATCCATCGAGGGAGCCTTGTTCTAATATTCGGAATCGATGGGTTCCCCAGGCCTCGACCATACTACGGCCATCGGAAAGCATCTGAACGCTCCTGATTTCGAGCATGGTGCCAAACTCGGAGCCAACGATGGGACCGTGACCAGGGATAGGGGCGGCGCGAGGAGGCATGATCATTCCAAAAGTGGGACAAGGGC
>JBBPLY010000021.1:0-49603 GCA_038090035.1 Xerocomus nothofagi | reverse complement strand
GGCCATCGGAAAGCATCTGAACGCTCCTGATTTCGAGCATGGTGCCAAACTCGGAGCCAACGATGGGACCGTGACCAGGGATAGGGGCGGCGCGAGGAGGCATGATCATTCCAAAAGTGGGACAAGGTCTCTCGAGACAACGGCGGAGCATCAAGCGGTAACGGGGTTCGAAAAAATGGAGCAAGGTGGGCATGCCGGGGAATGAAAGTTGGCAAACGAAGATGGGGGTATCCAAGCGTACATCGCGTTCTTCGCGTCCCATTGCGTTACCACGACTGGAATAAGCGTCGGGGAAAGCTCTGAGGACTGGGGGGAGAACAGGTGAACGGGGATGCGATGGAAAGTGGGAACGAGCTCACGGAGGGAAACAATGATCTTGTTGTGGGGATGTTCTTGAAAGTACGCGAAACCGGGAAAATCTTGGCGACAGAGAGGGCAAAGCATGCTGTAGTCGAGGGAACGCTGGAGACAATTTGAACAAAAGGTCTGCGGGGGGGGGATGAGATCTGGGGGGCGGGAAGAGAGAGAGACGTACGTGTTGACAGGGAGTGGTGACGGGCTGGTAGAGCAACATGAAACATATCTCACAGGTAAGCTCTGTGGAGAGCGCTTTCTCAAAGTCTTGGAGGGAATGGATGGGAGAGGACGGTGATGAGGTAGAATCTGAGCGGTGACGGTGGGGGCTGGTATGACGGGAGGGGAGGTTGGGGGACGGAAGGGAGGGGTCTTCAGAATCTGAGTCGTCGTCGGAATTGTCGAATGGGTCGGGGAAGCGATCTTGGAGAGTGCTAGAGGTGCGGAGGAGGTGTACGATGTTGTTTACTCTGACGTCGAGGGTGCGGTGAAAGGCGTTGTCGGGGTGAGTGTGGGTGGAGGGAGGTGCGGGGTAGAATGCGACGCGGGAGGAGGGGGGGATGTTGGGGGTGAAGGACTGTTGCTGGGTGGAGCAGCCGGGGATGGGGCAGAGGGAGGAGCGAACATGGACGACACAGAGGGAGTGGCCGCAACGGAGGGTGGTGGGGGCGGAGAGGAGGGTGGCGGGGGGACAGAGCGGGCAGTAAAAGATGGGGAGGAGGTCGCGGGGGAACATGGGGAGACAGGGGAGGGGGAACGGTATAAGTAGGGGGGGACAGCAGGGCCGATGGCGGGAACGAATCAGACACGCGCGGGGACAGCGGACGGGGAGGCACGCAGACGACAGACACGACGTCGGCCGGGGATCCGTCTCGACGTCCGCAACAACGAGCGGACCATCACGATCTGTTCCTCAGATCGAACCCATCACGTGCGTATCACCACAGATTTCATATTCCGTTCGCGCTACTACTCCTACTCTAGCTTACAGGTTCGACGCGCTCGTCACCGGCCACTCGCTGTCCTCGTCACCCACCGCAGGAGAGAAGAACGCAGGCCACTCACTATTCCGTCGTCGACCGCTTGTACCCGTACCGCCTGACAAATCCATCCAGCTGCGCCGGTCCACGTGACCCATATGGGTAGGGCAGAGGCCTCGGAGGCGCCCCCGTCTGCCCGTCAATCCAATGCAGGATCGGCGTGAAGATCTGTCCTTCTCCGTCAGCCACCGTCCACATCACCACTACCCACCACCCACCTTCCATGCCACATCCAGCTCGTCGTCTCTCACAAAGTTCGAGTGATCGCCCTTGAGTGCGTCCAGAATCAACACCTCGTACGCTTCAGGGATCTTCGAGTCCGTGAAACGCCTCTTGTAGGTCAGGTCCATCTCCGTCGGCAATGCGCGGAACGAGTATCCGGGCGTCTTCGTGTTCAGCTTCAGATACACCGCTTCCGAGGGTTGGATCCGCACCACCAGCTCGTTCCGTGAAATGTCTGCAAAAATCCCCTCCGTCACGTCCTTGAACTGCATACGAATTTCCACCTTGGCCTCATCCAGCGCTGCATACCCACATCCAATCACTCATCGTCAACGTCCATCTCTCAAGCTCACATACGTACCTTTTCCCGCCTTCAGGATGAATGGCACCCCATCCCATCGTGGGTTCTTGATCCAAAGCACCGTCGCCGCAAACGTAGGACAGACAGAATCCTTTGGCACTGTCTCGTCGTCTAGGTAACCCGGCTTCCCATTCGCCCCCACGTATTGCCCCAAAAGCGTGTCCTCATACTTGATAGGTGGGATCGCACGTAGCACCTTGACCTATCCCACGCGTGAGAACAGGTGGCTGTGACATTCGTGGCATGCCACACCTTTTCGTCCCGGATATCCTCCGCGCTGAACGACACCGGTCGTTCCATCGTTAAAATACTCAGGACCTGCAACAAATCTGAACCGACACACACACACACACACACACATACACACACACAAATGTCAGTGTGTGTATCACTCCCACACCTTCCTCCGCAGCACTCACGATTCTGCAAAATGTCTCGGATGACTCCAAATTCGTCAAAGTATCCACCACGACCTTCTGTCCCGAATGGCTCCTTGAATGTGATCTGGACATTGTCGATCGAATTTCTGTCCCACGCAGCGTTCATGGCAACGTTCCCAAACCGTAGCACAAGCAGGTTCTTGACCATCTCCTTGCCTAGATAGTGATCAATTCGATACGTTTCGTCCTCCTTCCATGACTCCTTGAGTGCACTGAGAAGATTCCGACATGATTCGAGGTCCTTTCCAAACGGTTTCTCTACGATGATGCGGTTGACGCCCTTTGTGGAGTAGCAAAAGTCTTTGATATTTTTCGCCACAGGAACGAAGACGGAAGGTGGGAGCGCCAGGTAAAACACACGATTGACATCGCGGGTTACGTACGTCTGTTCGATTCCCTCGAGATGTTTCGTCAAGTTGACGAACGACTCGGCGTCTTCGTAACCACCCGAAACATAAGTCGAGCACTTTTTAAACTCGTCGAGCTTGTCTGCAGTGATAGCATCATTATTGGGGTTCTTGATGTAGGACGTGATCCGTTTGTGATACTCTTCAGTGTCCATCTTCGTGCGGGCGTAGCCGACGATGCGGACATCTCTGGATAGATGACCATGGCGATAAAGACCGAACAAGGCAGGATAGGTCTGCAATACGTATGAGGAAGGCGCGATAGAAGAGGAAGGGGAAATGGCGGACCTTTTTCTTGGCCAGGTCGCCAGAAGCACCAAAGACTGGCAAGATCTCAGCGTATCAGAGGGAGGGCGAGGCACGGATGGAACAGGGGCGCACCTACGATGACAGTGTTATCTCTGAGTGCGTCGCCGCTGGTCTCCATGGAAGGGATTGTGCCTGAGCGGGCACGGTGTTGTTGTGCAGACATTGTGAAGAGGTGGATGCGGTCTGCGGACAGCCCAGGGGGAAGGGCTTTATGGCAAACAACGTGAGAGCGAGGCGAGCGATCTTGTCAGCTATCGATATTCTCCGAGTTCCATCCAAACCGGAAATATCGCGGCTTAGTCCACACTCCGAGCGGGCCGCTTCTCGCCGCTCCCTCCCCATGTCCGACTCTGACCCTACCATAAAGCAATTCCAGGACCTCGTCTCTCCGGCGTATGCCAATGCAGACCCAACCACGCTCCACATACGCGCCAGTGCTCTCCTCGCCCGTCTCAAGGCCCTCAACAGAACCGCCAACGCCGCCACCCGCACACGCAAACAGGCCACCGCCGACGCCAGGCAGGACATGGACCAGACACACCTCGGCCTCCAGAACCTCCTCTATGAGAAACGCCACCTCGAGCGCGAGATCGACAAGTGTCGCCAATTTGCGTATGTCCCCCTTTCCTCTTCGCCGCTCTTTCCTTGACCCCACGTAGCTCCATCTACCAGGACGTCCCCCTTCACTCCCTCCCAGAGTTCCAGGAGCTCGCCCCACCGGAAGCTCGTGCTCCGGACGTTCTTGAGAACCCACACCAACTAATGCTCAATCGTCTCAGCTTCGAACTTGCAGAACGACAGAGGTAATACCCTCGCGTGCCAATCCCTCCCGCGATAGCTCCTCAATCCCTCATCAGACTCGATCTCCGGCGGAAAGAACTCGTGGTTCAAAAGGAAGAGCTTCTCAAGCAGAGCAAGATCAAACTCGCGACCGTGGAAAGCGTCAAGCTACAGATAGACGTGCTGATGAAGGTGAAACTTTACTTTCCCCAGGGTCCGCTCGCACCCATAGCTTCTCAGGCTGCCGCAGACATTCAAAAAAAAGTCGACGAGCTGGTCCCACCACCAGTTTCGCCATCCACAGCCACGACCCCGGCTCACAGCTAGCCCGGGCGCATTCCCATCTCAGAGATGAAGCAAATTCGGCTGTCTTGTTTGCACTCTCTTAGCCCTCGGCTGGTGAGGACGGCTCATGGACCGGTTGAGTCAACGAGGCAAGGTACTAATCGAAATTTTCTAGATAGAGGTACAACAGGATACGAGGGTGCGACAGATTCCGAGAGTATGTAGTGGCACAGTCATTAGAAAAAGTAGGGAGATAAATTGCATCTGAGTAAGGGGGGTATCCTCCTGAACATTCGAAGAACCGCAACAGGATGTTTCTGGAAACGCGATAGCAGTGAACATAGGGTCATGGATTGGAAGAAACACGAGTCGATGTGGTGGGTTCAAGGTGCATCGATGTTGAATGGCCAACAGGACATAGTCATCAGGAGTCATCGACCTCCTCGTTGATGCTGCCAACGTCGCTCATTTCTTCGTCTTCATCCTCCTTGCCCTTTTCTGTAGCGTCAATTGCATCCTTGGTTGCGAACCGCTGCACATATTCTACATGAGGAGATGAGACTAAGCACCAGAATCCACGTCGATCAAGTCCGCTTACCTTTAACTTTAGCTTCGTACTCCTTTGGGTGCCGCATCATCAATGCCGCTGCCTCCCCGTTAAGGGGATCGTTGGGATTTGGGTAGCGAAGGAGCTGTGGCAAAAATACTTCAAAGATGTTGATCATATCTTGACCACAGTTCATCTACGGAGTCGCACGCGATGTTGAAAGCGCATACGCACCGAACATAGGTGACCAAGTCTGGTTGATGACGTCCAAGCACACAGAACCGCTCCTTCGCGTTGGGTCGATCAGCACTCTAGCTATCTTGGTTGGCGACGGCCACTTACAGTTCGTCGATGTTAGGGTGGAAGATCTTGTTCATGAATCCAATACTGGGGGATTTGTATGGATAATCAGCTTGCAGCTCAACGTGTATCTTCCATATTCCGCCTGCAAACGGAGCTGCGAGATGCGATTAGTGACACGAGTCGCGAGAACACGGAGTGACTCACTTTCTGGGGGACCGTGGAAACGAACGTAGAACTCGCGCATGTTATCGTTTACGAGGGTGACCTCGTAATCCGACATCAATCTACAGGAAGTCAAGAAAGAACTAGCTGGGAGGATGGGGAACTTGCAGCTTCATGACATCGGTTTCGATACGACGTTTCGTCGAGTGTTTCAGAACGTATGTCAGTCACAGTTGCATATTAACGAACGAAAGTGTACTCATCATATTAGGTCGGGTTGGATCGATGGTACGGGTTGGATGCAGAACGCGGACACCTCTCAAACGTTAGCTATACGACGGCTTGTCGGCTGCCGGAGGTTCTCATGTGGCACTGGCCCGGCCGCCCGGAGCGCTCCTTTTCCGGTGGCGACCGACCGGACATTGTCATGATCACCGGCACAGCACCGCATTCTGGAACAAACACATTCCAAAAACAAGTCTGCGATAAGATACAGGGATATATACTGGAGAACAAGAACAACATTTCATGATCCCACCCGACCTGGGTGGACTATTTAGTTCGGGGACAGCGTCACAATCAGCAACCACGTCAGTAGAAAGCCCACTCTTCTGTGACGCAGTACTCGTCATACGGATTGCACGGGTAATCCTTGCGATAACCGGTCTTGGGGCGTCCATAAGCAGCAGCGTTGCGTTCAGCAGATGACGGTGCATTATGTGCAGCAGGTGCCCTCCGGCCGCTGGCACCGACCACATTGCTTTCCGCAGTTCCACTGCTTGCGGAGAGAAGGTGGCGAGGGTGAGCAAAGTCGACATCAACGCTAGACTGGTTGAATGCTCTCATGGCCAAAAGTAACGCTATCGACCATCGCCCTCGGTCAGATCTATGATCAAAGGAAGCTAAAATAACAAACGGTATACCCAGCCAAAATGCACCGAGCGCCGCGATTAATATGAGTTCTTCCTGGTTCCGCGACAGCACTCGACCTTCTCCAGTTCGATGGTGCTTTATCACCCTGCAAACGTTTAGCTGTCGAGCTCCTTCTCACAAATATCCAGATCAAACACGCACAGGAAAATGAGAGCTCCAATTGCTAGAGCTGTCACCGAGGTCTGCGTCAGGTGGATGACCTCTAGGCATTGAATGTTCAATTCGGTGTCGCAGCAACACGGAAAATAGACACTTGCGAATGGAACGAGGCAACATTTTCATGATGAAATGTCCCATCACCAACGCGAGTATTGCTAGTCATGATGGTTGGTAAACATTGTGATATCTTTACATCGATGCTTCAACCGACATACCTTTGATAACATGCCTGAACGGATGCTCGGTGAACAGCGCCATATCGTTCGAGGATGGAGTACACAACTGAGTGGATAAGGGGGGTGGGTGGGAATTGCACAAAACCCCCAGCCCTTTTTCTGACCTCCGACACGAGGCATCCAGATTTATTACGGTATATTTGCCTGAATCGAAACGTAAATATGGTCAACTATTGTATAGACAAATCAAGCATCTCCAACACGTAGATCGTGTCATTCGTAAGAGTCGTCAGCGTCAACCAGATCCACCTGAACGTGTTATACCGCACTTGGCCCGGGTAACTGTCATAGAAATGATGTTGTAAGCCGAGTAGCGGGGACCAGAATTGTGATGCCCTCAGGCTGGTGATACAATCCCAGGAACTTGAGTGATCATAGGAGGTGCACCGTTGACACCTGGCTGGATGACAACCGAATGACCATGCGCCTGCTGCACATAGTTTGCACCTGCTGGCATGCCGTATGTCTGGGAGTATGGACCATGAGCGTAGGAAGGGCCGCGAGGGTAGACAGCTTCCGTTGGGTAAGCTGGCCATTCACCAAACCAGCCGAGCTGTGAGACATGCTCCCGCCACGCATAAACGCTATAGCACAAGCATCAGCCACCATAAACTTAGCAATGCAAACAAAGTCAAAATACCGGCCAAGAGCAACTGCACGCGTCGTAAGAGTTACCAATATCAAGAAGAAGAATGCAACTGCGTCAAAGTGTTAAATATCAGGGCGTGAGTAAACCAATTGGTCGAGATACTTACACATCACAAATATAGCCCATGAAATTGCCTCTATCACTTTCATTTCATAACAATACGTTTCTGCGGACACTAGAATCCATCATGAGGACCTTGTGTGAACGTAGGCGTATCAAGTAAAGGCTTACTCGTTCCATTCTTCGTCGGGCGTGTCTGACCGGCTAATCCATAACATTGGACATAGCCGATTATATCACTGTAAGGGGTTATTCACAGGCCGACCGTCCACACAATGTTAGGCTTACGCAGACCAGGCACCCATGGCTTTTTGAACCGAAGTGAACACCCCACAAAGTGTGCGTAGCATGGAAAAAGACTCACCTAACCACAAGAATCCTAGAATGAAGTGTACGGAGACTTCGACGATGGGTTGTGCAAACTGTAACCTGCGCATGGCTCGAACAAAGGAAGCACCGTCACATAAAAACACTTACAGAAGGAGGAATGCGAAGATCGTCGCTGATGGGACGACAAGCGAGAAAATGGTAAAGTCATCTGGTGGAACGAATGTCTCGAGAGGTCCACGATAAACGAGAACGGACCCACGGTTGATGTTAGGCAAGAAAAGACTTGCAAAATTTCCTGCCAAACCAAGCACGGCACCAGTGAGGCAGAACACGAAAACTAGTCATAGATATAAATCTACCGAACTGCAAGATAAAAGCGCCACACGTACGGTAGCCTAGGAGCCTTAAATTGGCGAAAAGAACAGTCATGTCAGCGGGAGATGTCGCAAAGTATTTCAAGCAGGTCGCCCGTCTTCTTCAGTCGCAGTAGGGTTGGAGGGAGACCTGGGAATCGGTCGAACTTCGAGCTTTCGGCATATTTGGACTCAAGTTGAATTTCCATACCACTTTGGCTGGGTACTCTAATAACGGAGTTTAAACTGTGGGAGGTCAATTTTACGTAATGAAACATAAATTGTTCCCGCCCTTGCCATGTCTACTATTCTACATTTATCCAGTTCACCGCGTCCAACGCGAACTGCACTACATACATAATTTCCTATGAAATTGCCACCACCAAAGAGAACAGTGAGTCAAGCGTGATCTAGCCGAAACTTCGGAACTTGAAGGACTGGGAGATAAATGTCAAGTTCATTTCCGTCACCGCCGGGGTGATGCATTTCTCTTGTAGTTGTCTACTGTGTGTGCCCGAGCAGGAGCCGCATGTCCGCTTGATGACCAGTTGGGATAACGGGAGTCGTTTCGGTGCGATCTATTTCTCCAGAGCTCTGGATCAGCTTTCTCACTGGCGTAGGCTCTGCCTCTTGAACGAGTGCTGACGGGTGCTGGAAGCTTGGACATGCTTGACCTTGGGCCAAACCAGGGATAGGTTGTGACCGGGATGAACCACACGTTGCGATTCACTCGATAGTAGTGCTTCAACGCCATCCCGAGGAGGAAAAGAAGGAATCCCCATACTACGATAGGTTCAGAAGCAGGTAGAAACTATAGACGAGCCACTTGCCCAGGATGACGTTGAACAGCGAGAATGCCTCCAGAACCCGATACTGTGCTTGATAAGTTTCCGTGGAGACTAAAATATGTGGTTAGTACTTTGATAGTATCAAGAAAAATGTCAGAACATACATCCAGCTATGCTGACGAGTTGTGAGCCATCCACGGACGAGAAACACTCGACATCCGCATTCTCCGAGTCAGAGCTGGCCAGAAATGCGCCAAGTGCTACGCCTACTTGAGCAGACGATATGGCAAGACTTCATCTAGACGCACCGATCCAGAAGGTTCCCAATAAGCCCAAGCACCCTAGCTCTATCCTAGTGGAAATGGGGTTGCGGTTTCGAAGAGCGCTGGAGATCAGACTGAAGGGAGTCAACGTATGCACGAGCTTGACTTGCAGGATTACTCACAGAGCGAGGAGGATCAACAAGCTGGCGCTGCAGACGAATATTGCGAATGGGACGAATCGAGCTGAGTTGTCGATGAGCGACGGGAGATTATTGGATGAAATAAACACACATACTTAGATCAGTGATGACAAGTAGACTCTGAAAGTGAGCTGCGATGGCTAGGCATATTATAGTCCAAGCCAAAACCACGGCTGGGAGCGACGAGTTTGGTCGTGACGACAAGCTCGTAGTGTGTATACTCACCATAGAGACTTGCCCGGACGATATTAAACTTGGAGGGCATTGCCGACCTTATAAAAAAGGAGGAAATGGAGAGAGTGGAGAGTCGTTTGCGGCGGGACGACTGGCGTGCCCGCAAGGGTTGCTGAGAGGAAGGAGTGGGACGAGATGTTTGATATTGGCAGTTCAGGGGAGTAGGGTGTGATGGCCCCATCTTAAAGTAAAATCTATTTGTGGCGGGCACGCGGTATGGGGGCGTTGCAAGATCTTGAAAGGCGTGGCGAGCAGCGTGTATAAGTCTTGAACGACTCGAGGATTACGGATCAGCGGGACACGAGTTTTTGGCGGTGGCCTCGGGTTGCTCGAGAGGAGGAGTGCACGGATCCAAGTGAAGGCGGTGCTTTTGACACCGGGAACAATGTGAATGTTTCATCATCGCAGAAGCGGACGTGCGGACGGCCATGTGCATGAGCCTCGAGGCGACCAGCTGGCGGCACATGTGCGTGATCGAACGTCCAAGTAAGACCCGCTCTTCCACCTCGTGATCACCAGCGGCGCCGCAGTTACGCCATTTGGGTCCCATTCCGAGTCACGCCGTTTTAAGTTCTACTAGTACGACCACGGAGATCGTTGTTGGATAGTATACATCGCTTCAAATGGGCAACTCTATGCAACCCAGCGCCCGCATTTGCAGATAAATCGCCTTGCTTCGCGTGAGCGTATTGAAAACGAGATAACGTGGTGTCTCTCACTACGTCGGGTCCCTTTTGCCAAATTTAGTGCCGTTGTATTCAGACAGGGATCCAAACCCGCTTGGTTCTGTCTATCTAGGACGTACCGTTTGTGGCGAAGTTAATATTCGAATCTTGGAGCGATACCTCCTGGCAGCCGCTTCTGCCTCCCATCGGCTGACAATTTCGTCCTCAGCGAACTGTAGAAGCCTCGTTCATTCCTCCCAGGAGCACCATCACTCACCCTACCCCAACTTCGCAAGTGTACTTCCGGAACTCCTCGGCCTGTTCCCGACGCTCGTACATCTCACCTACCATAGGATCCACAGTCTTCCGCAAGAGACACCGCTCCAGATAGTCTCCGGTCTCCGGCTCTCGTTCCTGCCTGTTGTGGCGCTTCGCCAGGTTTGACGCATTGAGGTCAACTTGAAGAACGCATTCCTAGACGTCAAGTCAATGTCCCGGAACCTCGAAGATTGTTCGGAGCAAACGAAGATGCGGGTCGGACACGCCTTTTTTGCACATCGTCGATCGCATGGTATGTCCGCAAAACTAATAAAGCTGGTAGGGTTGTAGTCGCTCAATCCACATATAACAAATATGAAGCGATCCTCTTCACGGCAAAGGGAATAGCCAGTGGAGGCGAATGGGGGCCTGGCGTTTGACCGTCACATTAAGCTCATAAACGAAATATTCCGTGCTTTCAGGGAACAAGTTGGGAGGGATGAATTTTTTGTATGGTTTCCTACTAGGACTCATCCTCGGTGGCTGCGGGTGGCAGTGGCAGTCGGAGTCGGTGCAGGGAGTGGAAATGTGAAAAGCCAGTAATATTTCTCTTGGTGGACTTAGCCACTTTTGAGCCATCAGGCCAAGCAATGGAGTGCCCATGGAATCAGGTTGATCATTATGTTAGTGAACATCTGTCCCTCTCGGCTGAAAGAATTATCCCTGCTGTAATCTTTGATTTTTGATCAAGATACTTAGTCCTCACAGATGACTTTTTAGGATCAGTGAGCAAAATATGCCTAATGATTCACATTTATCAGAATTGCTGTAGATCAAATTCTTGTTCTTTCTCACAAACAAACATTCAAGGCATTGGTTCATCAGTTACAACGGATGTCAGTTGTAGTTTTCTACTATGTCCTTTATTAGGTCATGTACCCCAAGCTCACATTCAAGCTTAATATCAATGGTTACTACATCACAGTGGATGGCCCTCACATTTGACATGACATACCTCAAATTTTCTCTGTAGTTCTTCTTGGGCAACTGAGGAATTAAAAATGGTGTCAATCTCCTCTAGTGAGACATTTGCTGTCTCAGGCACAATGTAGCTTGACCAAAGGAAGGCTAAAAAGCAGGCACAAGCAAAGGTCAAGAATGCAGCACTAGATAGGGGATGAAATGATGGTTATGAAGCTCATGCAAGATGTGGAGTAAAGGGGAAGTAATCATGACATACACTGATGAAATCTCCATTATTGGAGGTGTAACAAGACCAATGAAAACTTTTGATAGCTTGTCAGCATTATGACTGGACAAACTTTTCAACATGGGAAAGAATCAGGACATACAGTTATTGATCCAGTTTGAAGCTGTTGACAGGGAGACACCTTTACTTCGCATTGACAATGAAAAAACCTCATTTGGAAGCACCCATCCAATTGGGCCAAAGCTCATTCCATATGCTGCAGTGAAGGTATAGATGCAACTGTTCAACCCACCAAAGCACATCAGATAATTACAGTATCATGCATGATAAATGTAATTGGACATACATTACAGCCAGCCATGCAGCACTTGGATGTGAAGGCCAATCATCTTGATATTTAAAAATCTGAGGATCTTCATTCAGTAGTGATTCAAAGGGAAAAGGGCAGGGTTTAATACCAAAGTAGCAATTAAGCAATGTGATATGGTCATGACAGCACTGCCTCCTGATGAGCAACTCATCAAATAGTCAAACATGGAGGGCAATGCATCTGCTACCTCTCAAAAGGGGCTTTCGTCCTGCAGATCATAAATCAAGAGCTGAGTGGGCAGCAATGCTCACCACCTACCCCATTGATCCAGGTATAATATCACAGGTATAACAGATATGGCCTGGACTATTCCGATGCCACCAGCAACAAGGAGAGTGACTTTCTCTCCAGTCAACCCAATATTTCTTACTAGGGTAGGTCCATAGTACAGCAAAGCATTGATACCGCTCCATTCTAAAAGAGTGTAAATATTAAGTCGGGGACTCGGATATAAATGATTCCTACATACGTTGAAAGAACATCATCATGATGCCAACAAGGGTCCGGGCAAGATACCTTGGGTGGAATAGCTCTATCCAACCACTCATAATTCCACCTTCGTCCTTAGCATATGTACTATGCCTAACAAGAGTAGCATTTACTCGCATTTCCAGCAGCTCGAGCTAAGGACTATCTGTCATTTTAGATCATTCTGGAAGAGTCTGTGATACCTGGAGGAGAGGGTCGCAAGTGGCTTCTTCGGGTGTCCGAAGGCGAAGCTTTGCAAGTGAGTGCATTGCAGCGCTTACCTGTCCGCGTAAAATAAGGAAACGGGGAGATGGTGGGAGAAGGAAGCATCCAAGACAGAGCAATATTCCGGGGAGAAACTGAAGTGCAAGAGGAATTCTCCAAGATGCTGAGCCGGAAACTGCATTCCGGGCGAAATAGGTCAAACTAGGCTAAATATCATCATTGCACTCACCGTTGCGGGTGAGGAATCCAATCCAGAATCCAAAGACGACTCCGAGAACGATAGCAAGTTGTTCGATGGCTAAAAGAGATCCCCGGAGTTCGGGAGGGCTGATCTCAGCCATGTAAAGCGGGGATAACATACTCCTCGGAGTCGGCATTTATAGTATTGAATATGTCTGGGAAGTTACCTCAGTGCTCCAACACCAAATCCACCAACGGCTCTTCCAATAATCAAATCATTGAGGTTATGAGCACCGGATTGCAATCCAGAACCAAAGCAAAATATAACTTGCAAGGGTTGTTGAGCGAGGAGGGCCTAGGACTGACACCAGGCTCACCTGAGGCGAAGAATATAGAATGTCGCCTGGAATATTTGTCTGCAAAAATGCCGGACGATAAAGCGCCGAACAGAGCTCCCAGTTCCAGAGCTCCAGCTGTGACGAATACTGATTCTAATTGTATGCACCCAGAGCAAGCGGTAACATACTCATCAATCCTTTTTCCCAAGGTCCTATCGGCCACCGAGCTAGGAAGTCTCTCATAACGAGGACATTAGCAATAACACCTTGGTCATATCCAAAAGACAGACCGCCTATGGATGCGAATACTGCACAACCAGCGGCATAGCGGTTGCGTAGAAGACCAGTGACACCGCATGGCCCGTAATGGTACGAATATGAGTCGCCTCCAGCATGGATGGACAGGGAGCCACCGTGTGGGGTCTTGAACACGACTCCGCGTCGTCGTTCCAGCAAGGACTCGAATGCAGAGCTTTCTTCCATGTCGACGCATTCTTCCCCAGCGTTTGATGCGAGACGTTCGTAGCTTCCAGACGGTGTCTATAACAGTGATTCGGATTGCTTGAAAGGAACACAGATTGACTCGTACCATGGAGGGCGATGCTGAGAAACTATTCCCCAGTGTCCAAGTACTGCCGGCAGGTTCTCAAGTGACACTGCCGATGGGTTAGTCACGGTCACAGTCAGCGTACCTGCCCGAGTGACGACAGCTCCGCTCCTGATTACCCCAAATTGATGCCCTTCTGGTTGCATCCCTACAACAAATTACGTTGGACACTCCGGTGTCGAAGATGGTTGGAGCAAACTACATGGGTGGGAAAAGGTCCAATCTTCCTACTTGACGAAACCGCCGTCTCACATACAAACGCATCGCCAGAAACACTGCACGAGCAAAGTCAAAGGACATTGTTGGACGTGCGCAAAGGCGCCACTTCGGAAAACAGCGCCTTGCTTCCGCTTTGTGCGTAACGCAAGAAAACCGCGCTCATCCATGCGTACCGACGTCTTCATCCGTTGTGCCAGAAATCGCGCTTGCACATGGCCGTTACGACGCTAGCACGAACTCGAGTGCTACTTCAAGAATGATATTCAGTGGAGATCGATTGTACTCGACAACATCGTCTAACTACACGACACAGCGCAATAAACCGTCCAAAGTTCTCGGTGCACTTGATATTTCGGATCGTGTGTATCGTTTCTTTCGCATCTTCTGTCCGTTGACATAGTTGCGACAAAGACATGTCCATGCGAGCTGCCATTAACCGCATCCTTCAACAATCAAATCTGGTTGGAATCAATACCCCGAAGTTTAAAGGCACCGCATATATCGAACGTATGCCAACCTCTGTGGCAGTCAGGCGACCAGCAGAAGCTCATCTTGATAAAGTACAATGGTCGGAGGTTATCGCTTGCAGCAGCACTCATGCTCTGATTCACAGGACCTAGATACCCTGCGTTCAGAGACAGTATCCGAACGTTCCTTTGGCCCAGAGTCATACCCTCAAATCACAGATTACGAATGCATACGCCTTCGTGAAACCAACACAAACCTGAGATACGAGCCCACAGAGAGCGGTGTTCTTTCACCGTCCGATCCTCTTTCTGGGATATGTGATACAAAATTCTGGAATATCAATACCTTGAACGACTCTGGATATGTTGAAGCGCAATTATCCACAGGGGGTGAAAGGCTCAATACATCTCCAGACACCGTCTATCCACTCCCTCGATCATCTCCTTTTCCTTCCAGTCCGCGGTCATCACGCAGTTCAATTCTCGATTTTGATACCTCACCTTGGGCGGCTATTCCGTTCTGGAAATCAGACGATCTCTCCGAAGATGATGACTGTATTGACCCATCACTGTCACGTTCTAGCCGTCAGCCATCAAGAGATATTTTTATCCGCCAAGGTTGTGCTGGCGTGGAGGAGCTGCAGTTCACAAACCCATCATTCACTAGTGCGAGTGCAGAGGAACTCGAACCCGAACGATCACCTATAACATGGTGCGATGATAGTATCACTTTCCCGTCAACCGGAAATAATGACTCGCGACACACTGGACGCGATTACGTTCAAGTCTTGACGAATCAGGAAGGTACTGAAGACAGCGAAGATAGCGCACTGGGCGGCATTTCGATCGATTTCTTGACTGATCCCCATCCTTGGGAAACGATCGGCAGAATCCTGAAGCTCAAGCCTCCCGAATCGTGCGCGGTAGAGAGTGTAAAAATCAGCTTCACAAAGGATAGGGAAGGTGTGGGCTATGTTTCGGGCACCTGCAATGCGCGTTCTTCTGATGGCACCTTCATCGAAGCGAGGATTGATAACAAACCTGCGGATGATGTTCAAGTCGTGTCCAGCGCAGGCTCTCCTATACTCGAGGTCGCGAAGCTGCAAGTGACGAACGTAGATGACGATATGTCAGTGGATGTCCCCGATTCACTGTGTGCTGGAAACTCTACCTGGACGGTATTCGATGCGAGGTCTGCCGACCCCGTGCGTGCGCTGCAGGAGGATCCTCCGATGCCGATGATCCTCCGTACCCAGGATGATCATACCCAGATTTGGACCTCCATCACCGTTGTCGTTGGAACGAGCGCAGGCGGGGATGTCGACGGGGCATTGGAGGGACCTTGTCTGTTTGGTGATTCTGACTTGGAGGAAGACGAGTAGGGACGTGGTTCGGTGGTGTCGTGTACTAGAGCTGAAAATTCGTCGGGGGATACGATCTGAGCTGGAGTCGGCGGAGGACGACGTCTCGCCTGTTTCGGAGCGGCCTCGCAATTATCCCATCTTTTGCGTACGTCTCCACTGTGGGGGCGATGCAGCATCGCGGGCTGTGTGGGACAGGTCGAGGGACGTGTGGGAAGGGGGGCAGTGGCGGCAGGTACAGGAAAAATAAAATAAAATATAAAATAAAATAAAATAAAGACGTCGCCTCGCAAGAAATATCGACGAGCGCAGACGGTTGCCTTGACCACCGACCGTACGCAAGTCCCCCCTGCGATCTCGTCACAAGCTGCAAAACGGCTACTCGCTGTCTCTCCTCCTCCCCACGCGCTTTTCCCCCTCTGTCTACTTCTCCTTGGCCTACGGGGTAGTCTTACTTTATTATCTTCCCGTTCCCCTCCCTTTTATTATTCCTTCCATCGGCTGGTCCGTCCGTTCGCTGCGTCGGTTTCGCCCCAGCTCAACACTCTTTCCCGCTTGCATGGCTGCCGTAAATTTCCAGACGATCCCTTCAACCGTCCCCTTTGATTTCTTACCGCTCAGCCACCCTCATTCCCGCTCGACCTCGACCTCCTCTACTCATTCGCCTAATTCTCGGCCCCAGTCTTCCCAGGACATCGTGCCCCGCATGCCAGTCGGCATCCCCCCTCCCTCAGATGTCCCATACCGTCTCTCCTCCGCCTACCTCCCAGGCGATCCATCCCGCCACTCTTCCGTCTATTCGCTCCCTTCCACAGACATGTCCCCTGGCCCATCCCCTCCGAATAGTAATATGACTAATCCCGCGCTTAAGGGCCATATTCGCCAGTCCCATCTCAGGGCCCGTGCTGCGGCGTCTCCCTACCCCCGTGATACTGAGAGCGTCCACTCCTCCTCCAGCGAAACGGACGATCTCTCCATGTTTCTTGGCAACACCCCCGACTATTCCACCATGTATGGGCCTGGTCAGCCACTCCCCACTGATCTCCAAGAACCTAGACAATCCGCAGCCGTTTTCGGCAGGATGTCTATGAGCCCTGATTACGCCCTCCAGAAATTAGCAGCCAACGTGCGGGTCGCAACCACAACCAGCGCTTCCGACAGAGCGAAGCAAATTTTCGTTCAGGCTTGGTCCGTTCCTTCCCTTCTCTTTCATCCTCCCATTCTCACTCCTTCACTATTCAGGCTAACAGCCAATTATGCTCCTTATCCTGACGGCAATGTACCACGCCAGGGTCTTTATTTCTCTTACCGCAGGGTTTGCGACCAGTATCAGATCCCTCACATTAATACTGCAACGCTCGGCAAGGCCATCAGACTCTGTTTCCCTACCATCAAAACAAGGCGTCTGGGTGTTCGTGGGAATAGTAAATATCATTGTGCGTGTCTTGGAATTCTCCATCAAATATTGATCGGAAAATTTTAATTGATTGTCTTTTTCTGGCAGATTGTGGCATTCGTCCCGCGACTTCGGCGGAAGCCGAGTTTTTGCAAGATTACATTCGCAAGTCAAACAATAACGCGGGTCTATCTTCCATTAACGCTGCTCGTGCGGCGCAAGAGTCGGGAGAGCATGCAAACAAGGGCGAGGAGCGTTCGGACGAAGACGAAGATGAGGATTCCGAAGGATCCAGCGCCTCCAAACGGAACTCCTTGGTTCTTTCAGGAGATCTCAAAGGGAGTATCACGTTTGAAGATATATGCGATAAGACACCAACCGCAGGTAGCCTATCAACGCAAGCCCAGGTCCTCGCCAGGAGTAACTCGTACCCAAGTCATGCTCCCATCCGTCGACATGCCAGCCACCCGGAGCCTAGCATCGCACCGCAGCCCACATTAACTCTCGCACCCAATTCCGACGGTCAGTATGCCCAACCACAGCAACATCTCTCGGTCCGCCATATGCCCCATTTCCCGTCCATCGAGGAAGCCATCGGAGCTAATTCCGCTTCCGCGCAGTGTATTGCTGGACGAGAGGTATGGGTTTGGTTCCAAGATCACTTGGATGCGGTCCTCGAGAGTGCCCGCGCTTTCCGATTCGATCAGTTTGAGATGCACCTCAGAGGATTCTGGTCGACTTTGACAGGCACTCACCGCGAGGTTGTTCATGCACCCGCGATTGCAGGACTGATGGCCAAGGCAGATGCCATCGTGTATGATGTAAGTCTGTAGCATCCTGCTTCTGTACTGCTACTCAATCGCGATCAGGAAATACTCGAGTTCCTCAGGTCTCAGATGCTCTCCCCTCTCCCCACGGCTTCCTTAAATAGCTTGCGCCAACTTGCCAGCCAGATGGAAAAAATTCTCCTACTCGCTCTCGAGGGATACGGGACTACGTTCGTCGAGCCCAAGGTCGAGCTGGGTGCACGTTTTGGACATTTAGTCTGTACGTGTACACTTGCGCTTCCGGTGAGGCATTGTTCAATTGACGTATTTCTGATATAGTACGATTCGTGGACATCTACCAAGTCACGCAAGCTTTAAACACGGTTCTCACCAATCAAAAGCAGCTCGCGGAGATGCGTCGATCTTGGCAGAAGGTAGACTTTGAATCTGTTCGTAATCAATCGGCCTTGGTTTGCAATTGCCGTCACGAAGATCTCGTTCAGCTTCTCGAGGTGGAATTTGTTGCGATGATGGACAGTCTTGCAAAGAGCAACGAGCCTGTCAGAGAAGTGATGGCGTGGGCTGATAAGTGTACGGAGAGACTTATGGAGCAGCGCATCGGAGCCAGTGACGACAGGGGAACGATAAGCCCTCGTAGCGTACTCATCCGTTGGGGATATGTGACTAGTCAGGTTATGAGGGATCTGGTGAGTTTTTTTTTTTTTGGAGTCCGGACCGCCATGTATGGTTCTAATTCTTTGTCAGACCATCAGGAGTGACCCTGCGTTTGGCGCTTTTCAGATAATGAAATTATTCCTGGAGTAAGATTCGCTTCCATTTTTGTTTTCCATTCTAATGTTGCTCACGAACGCGTAGTGACTGGATCGCAGTAAACGTCCTACGCAATGTTGCTTTATCCACCAATTCCGTGGCCGCCTCTGTCGAACCAGTAATCCAACAACAATTCTTCTCCCTTTCACCCATGGCTGGACAAGAGAACTTCACTCCCTCCGAGGCTCGTTCACAGCACGCTATGAACCATACTCCGACAACTTCCAGTATGTTAGCCGCATTGCAACAGGATCCATTCCCTACTGGCGCGCTGGACGCTTCAGCTTCCGGTTTCAATTCTGATGCATATGGGGGACTAAACTACATGGATACCTCAGTTACCTCTGAGGATTCAATACCTTCGGTCCATCAAGCTGGCCTTGCATTCTCCGAGTATGCGACGACGAATACGTTCGATGTCGCACCGTTTTCAACTCAAGATCTAAATTTGCCTGGTAATGGTAGCGAGCCAGAGCGCGAAACCGACACTATTAAAGCGGAGGCTGCGTCCTGAATGATCAGACCACAAGCATACTTTCTGTCGTTCGCTGGGTTGTGCAGAAAACTTAATGTAGCCCACAAGTATATATGACCACGTTTCTCAGCCCATCATTTATTTCTACCTTGCTCCGTATTTGTATTGATCGTTTGCTTTTTCGAAAAGTTGTGCCCACTATTGTATGGCTTGACCTGAATAATACTAGTTTTCCTTTGCTTCCGATCGGACGAGCAGTAGTGTAAGTAGCACTGAGATTTAGTAATGTACGGACGGAGCTGTAGCATCTGATCCAGCCTTTCACTCGTCGACCTCCACGTTACCAGCCGCCTCATCCTCGACTAGCTTGTTCTCCACTGGGACGGATGCCGATTCCAGCGGCGTATCTGCCCTACCGTTCGAGTCGATCAATGCAAGAGGATCTTCGACCGGGTATTCTGGCTTGGCCGCGCCAGAGAGGTGTAGTATTTGTGCCTCTGCCTTGGCGATGTTTTCGGCTGTTACACGCGTCTGATTGGCCTCGTACCAAGCCTTCTTCGTTTTCAGATCATCGATGACACGTGGAATATCACTCGCGGCAGTCGGAAGAGGTATTGCGAACCTGGAAAGTGCAGTAATAGTGCCGAACGGGAGATTTTTGAGGGGATCCGTGTCATTTACGATCTTGGGTATTTTGTCTTTCCTTCCCCGCTTTCCCTTTCCCGCGAAGTATGCCTCCTCCTCCTCTCCCTTTTTCTTGCGCGCCACAAGACCGTCATTAGCTATATCCACCTGTCTTGGCTCGAGCTTAGGGACACCAGCCACTTCACCTTTCGCAGGTAACGACGGAGCGGATAGAACGGCGGTGTCAGCACTCTTGCCCGAAAGAGCATCGATTAGTGTTTGGCAATCTTCGATCTCTGCTTGATACGCTGGCAGGGATGCTTCGTCTCGTAACCGTTGCGCATGTTCCAATTTCTTCTGAGCTTCTTCGGCGGCACGTTGCGCACGAGCCCTCTCAGCTCGACGGGCACGGTCTTCGTTGACTTTTGCCCAGTAGCGGTCGCTTGCTTCCCGGAACTGCTGTGCGGAGGCTCTTTTCTCGTTGAAGAGGGTGGTTATCTGAGCTTGCAAGTTGTCCCGCTCTTCGAAGAACTTGGTGCGACCAGCGTATGCTTCGTCTGACTCCTTCTTGAGTTCATCCAATTCTGCTTTGATCTTGTCGTACCGATCGGAGATGGCTTTGGACTCTGGATCATCGAGCTGCTGGCGAAGCACGTCGGCAGCGTTCCGGTCCGCGTCGATTGCATCCTGGGAGGCCTGGAAGCCTTCTACAATTTTTCGGGTCCGTTTGGCCTGTGAGATTTCTTGAAGGGCACGCTTCTCGTCAGCAAGTTTCATACTGCCAGATTCTACCTGCTTATCCAGGTTTCTGTGCGAGGAAATCAGTGATCCCGGTTGAAAACCAGACATGGGAATGGCGTACTTGATGTGAGCATCAACCTCGGCGACGGTTCGGAAAGGTGTCTTGCCCCGTGCAGTCTGCAAGTCCTTCATCTTGAGGTATTCGTTCGCATTAAACCGGCGGGCAGGGAAGTAACAGACCTGAACGTACCTTCTTTTGTATGCCATCTTGCAAAGCCTTGAGTTGGTCCAGGACCTTTCCTCTAGAAGTCTTGTAAGAAGACTGTTGCTCACGTATGCTGTCAAGTTCCGCACGAAGCGCGTTCCGTCTGTCGTTCCCCGAAGGCTTGCTAGCCAACGATATTTTCTCCCGGACGGCACTCTATGAAAATAAGGATCACCGCTGCACCGACGATAGCGTGGAGACAACGCACAAGCTTCGTCTGCAGGGCATCGATCTCAGACTTTAGTCTCTCCTGTTCCGTGTCGTAAGCATTTTTGTCAGGTTTTCCCGTGCTGCCTGTCACCGCACGGTCTGTCTCTGATGGCTTCGACACCGGCGAGGGCGGAACGGTGCTTGCTGGAGTTCCTTGAGCTGTTTTTTCGGATGGCGAGCCATTAGTAACAGGCTTGGCTTTGGACGCGAACATGAGAGAGAGAGAGAGAGGCAAGTGGAGAGTGGTGTGAACGTGCGAATGTCGCACGACGCATTTTATGATACTACGCGTTGACTACGGTTGCCGCGACGGGCTATACATACGACGAGTACGCGATCGCGGCGAGCCAGCGAGAGATCGACTGCAGGGAATCAGAAAACAACGTGGGCATCAAGCTTCGCCACGTCCCGGCGACACTCCTCGTACAGTTCCTGGTAATCGTCCTCGCCGTCGTCCTCGCCGCGCGCCTTGCGCTTCATATTCGGACATATCATAACACAACTCGTCGGTCGTTTCGTGGAGCTGGCGTGTCCAAGCTCTTCTTTGGATGCCACAAACACATAAGGTATCTGCGCATCCTCAGAGAGTACAGGGAGATGGGATATGATGTCGATAGGATTTATGTCGGCAGCGAGAACGAGCAACCTGGCAATGGCATGACGCGAGCGTTGCGAGCGATAGGGAACGAATCACTCGCCCTTGCTCTCCTTTGCGGATACCCTTGACGACCTCTTTTACGCCGCGTTTGACCTGCCTAGCTTTGGATGCTGACGATGGCACGTAAGAAATCAAGGTGGGGGATGTGATCGACAGGTCGTCACCTTTCTTGATCGTCTTGTGCAGCTTTTTCACCAACTTTTTCTGTGCAAGGGGTTGCGCGAGAGGAGAAAGGTCCTCGAGGGGAACAACGGTCTCTGCCTTGTCTTTTTTCGTTTTCTTCGCAGGCTGGGCTGTTGTGAGACCGTGGACGGACGTTTCGACGGTCAGGAAACGCACCGATGCATCCTCGACTTGCACATCTTCTCCCTCTCTCTTTCTCTCTCTCTCTCTTCGCTCGCTCTTGACCTTGCTCATATTGCGACGGTACAGTAAAGTGTGACGTGACAGGCGTGACAACCAAATCCTACGACGAGTCCCCTCGAAGCATATCGAGCCACACCCAACTCATTCCCTGAAGCTCGGCGTCGTACCACCAGTTCAATGCGATAGTGACATCGCCCGACTGTCTGACAAAGTGCCACCATCCGACGGGGAGGTACAGCGTCTCTCCCGCAGTCAATGTAATATGTATCGGGTGAGCTTCCGGTGGCAATGCGTGTGGAAGATCAGGGTCTGCAACCGAAGACCATCGCACGGCAGCTTCATCCGATGGAAGGAGACAGAGTTCTGAAGTCGCATCAGTGCGGGCGTACACCGCATGCGGGTATAATCTCTCTACGTCCATGAGCAACGCGACAAGAACTGTGATGCGTGTAGCACAAACCTTCCAAACACCATCCTTCGCTTGGTGGTAACACTGTAAAATGTTTGGTACCACGGACGACAGTGTATATGTTCTCATAAGGATCTACACGCTCCCAATCAGGTCCAGAAAGTTGGCAGATTGCCCGGTGCCCTACCGCTGTGTATACTCGTGACGCTGCTGCTGCCTCCGATCCACAGATTTACTGCATCAGGTGTCCGATCTGGTCGATTTCTGAGGACGATTGCAAGACATCGTCACGGACCGACAACGAACCGAGTGCATCGCGTACAAAGCTAACCTCGGGAGGCACATCTGCCCGCAGGGCCGCGAACTCTGACGTATCCTCTCCGTTAGAGAAGAAAGCTTGCGAGTACAAATTTCCGTTTTGTGATTGTAGATAATATACATTTCTTTCGTCTGAACCACGACATGGTCTGATCGTGTCAACTAGGATGAAAATGGATATCACGCACCTGAACCCAACTTTTCGACAAGGTTCCCAAGGGTCATGGAATCTATGAACGGCTCGGCAAAGTATAGTTTTCCGTCCGGCGCGCTGGTGACTGCATCTGCTCGACTTGTTGTCGTTCAATCATGCTTCTGAACGTATTCGTGAATGATGGCGTCGTACCCATCGGGAGTCACCGCAACCGAAATGGACTGATCTCTCATTTTTTGAACTAGATAGTCGTCCGTCCACTTTGTCAAAGCCGGAAATTCTATCCCTAAGAGGTAGCGCGTTAGCCTCGCTGAAATGATCCAAAGTAGATCAAACTGATACCTTGTATGACCACCGGTCTCGATAAATGGACAAGTCTAGCAAACTCCAGGGGTGTTGGCGGCCGATCGAGGGTGCGATATGACGAACCGTTCATATCTGACCTTTGCTATGGGTTTCATCGCCTCGCCTACATAGAAACGGCGACTTACTGAAATACTCCCTGGATATCCATCTCAATAGCTCCTTACTTGTAGGAGGCCGCTGTTCAGTGTCCTGATCGTCCGACATCAAGGTCAATATTGGATCGAACGCATGTGATCCGTCACGTGAGGGGCTCTGGTCCCACGTACTAGACGCGTGGTAAGACGCCCGACCGCGACTTGGAACCACCCATCATCGCTATGCCGGAAAAGCGAAGAACAAGAATGAAAAGTGGCCAAGCTAAAGCTCAGCGGGTACAGCTTCCGCATGTTTTCACACCATGCAACTCACTAGGCCACCGTTTGTGTTAGGCGACAGCCCAGACGACTCTCAAGGATCTCTTTCAGAGGACAAACTCCGGCACCGTTTCTACCGACAAAGCACAAGGCTTGGATCCCGAATGCACGGACCCGGTAGCCCCTTCTCCTCAAACAGCCAATCCACTTCCTCCCTCACAACCGTCTAAGCCGCTCAAACCAAGTGCGTGGGTTCATTGCAATTGTTTCACCTCCAGACAACGTTGCGGTCCAGGTCAGCTGTTTACCATTTTCACAGAGGCATCTTCCGTGCCAGACGAACCACGAGATGCGGTCATCAACCTGGATGATACGGAGGTTATAGATATTACCGATGCCTCCTCCCCCATCATGATAGATCTGTCGACAGAGCCGCCTTTATCGTCTGCTCATCAGCTGTCTCCTCGTTCGGAATTCAGCCACGCGACCCCACCTCCACGTCCACCCTCTCCCATAGCTCTCGACATTCACTACTGTGAGACTGACACGAGTTTACCGTATGCCGAGGCACGCGAGTACACGCATCCACACAAACCGAGCAAGAACAAGGAATTCAACAAGCGAACACCGGGGTTAGGAGATGTTGCGCCTCTCCCTAGTTCATATTCGCAACATGTTCGAGGTTCGCAGCATTCTTATACTTCCGATCAAGTAGCCTCCAAGCGTAGCGTATTCCCCGGCTTCCTTCCATCGAACGAAGAATCACTGGACTTTCTCAAAAAATGTCAGCAGCTGGATGATACTCTCTCAACTCCTCTGGACCATATCCACCGGCCTTCAACACCACAGCGATGCGAGGAGTACCTTCAATCCCTCGGCCGTGACAACACGGAATCCCATCCCGCATTCGCGCGAATATCGCTTCATCGAGAAAAAACCCCATTACGCCATGCCGAGATGTGGACTCGTCGGTTTCGTCCCAGACGTGCAAACGAAGTGCTGGGTAATGAGCAACAAGCTATCTATCTTCGAGACTGGCTTAGTGCACTCGAGCTACACCTGCGCGATCGCCAACCAGGGGTGCCAGTGTCCAAGGGTGCCACAGCCAGCGAAAACAACGAAAAAAGTACAATGAAGCGGGTCGACCCAGTGAAGCGCCCCCGCGTTACTCGAGCCGTCACCAGGAAACGGGGTAACAAAAGGAGAAGAGTGGATTCGGATGATGACCTGAACGACTTTGTGGTTTTCAGCGACGCGGACGAAGAGCAAGCTGATGACCCTCCCGAGGACTCGGAGGATGAGTTTGCATCCTGTCGACGCGCTCTTACTCGCCTGCACAGACGCAACGCAACGGACACCCACGAAGCAACCTCCATTACATCAACCATTGCTGCTACAGAAACGGACCGCACGTCGTCCCAACTACAGGAGCCCACCCGAACTAACTTTGCTGACAATTTGACCAATACCCTCCTCATAACTGGCCCCCCTGGCTGTGGAAAGAGTGCCGCGGTGTATGCCTGTGCAGAGGAGTTGGGATGGGAGATTTTCGAAGTCTATCCTGGTATTGGAAGGCGCAACGGAGCAAACCTGGACCATCTTGTTGGCGACGTAGGCAGGAATCATATCGTCCAGACGGTCCATAGGGATGGGCCGATGAAAACGACTAAATCAGATGTAAAGGAAACGAAGGGACTCCGTGGCTATCTGGCGAAAGGCAAGACGGGACGATTTGCGAAACCACAGGTTGAAAAACAACCTATCAGCGTGGAAGTTGACGGTCCGACGGATGAGTTGCGACTACTGCCGCCGGAACAAGAGTCAGAGGAGGCGGTCATCTCCGGGATGTGTCCAGCTGAATCTGATGGTTTGAGAACGATCGTCAGGCAGTCTCTTGTGCTCCTAGAAGAAGTTGACATCTTATTCAAAGAAGACGCAGGTTTTTGGCCGGCTGTTATTGATTTCATTGAATGCTGCCAAAGGCCGGTTGTAATGACATGCAATGGTGAGCCCCTCGTTGTGGTGAGTTGGACAAGGATGTGATGATGTGCAGATCCTGGTCTAGTTCCTCTTTGTGAACTACCGCTTCAGAAAGTCCTCGTTTTTGAGCCCTGTCCGTCACCAGTGGCGGCCACCTTTCTCCAATGCTTGTCGCTGAAGGAAGGATGCGTTGTTCCGCACGAAGACCTGATGGTTTTATATGAAAAGACGGATGGGATGGATGGAATAGACATACCGGAAGGGCCGCTTTACCCGAGAACCGAGCCACTGCCGTTGCCAGATCTACGACGGTCTATCACGCAATTACAAATGATGTGCGCTGGGGCGAGGCATGGATCAAGATCAGAGATGCACCAAGGGGACGAGGCTGGAGGACACGTTCGGCGATCAGGACGACCAATTTCCGCTGAATGCAGGTATACGCCGGTGGGAAGCACAGCGGAAAGGGAGTGGTGGCGGAAAATGAAGGGTCACAGCGAGTTGATGTCGCATGTCGACGCCCAGCTCTGCAGGGGTCCAATGGCTAGGCGGGAGGTGAATTCAGCACGGATCTGTGGATGTGGATAGGCTGACAGCGGAGTTGCAGACGTTGAGCATGGGGTTGGAGGACGGGAGTGAGGAGGAGGAGAGGGGATATGTGGTGTTGTCGACGGGGGGGTGGGACGAGGAGGGGAGAGAGGGGCTGGTGTATTACCAGCAGGATGAGCTCATTGCGGAAGAAGCCATCCAGTGTTCACGTGGAGTACACGAGGAGTGTGCCGCCACGGGTCCGATGGAGGCGTCGATCAACCCCGCGGCAAGGCTAACGAGGGAAGACGCGGGAGGGTTCCGTGCTCGCGTGGAGTATCAGACTCGGATGGGGGAGGCGTTGCAGGGCGTCGTTGGACCGCCAGCCCCGTTGATGCCGCAGAACAGCGTGTTCCTGGATTACATACCGTGGGTGCGGTACATGGTCACGGTAGACGATGTTCTGGAACGGCGAGCGATGGAGGAAGGGAGCGGGAGATGGACAAGGAATAGCATGCGGACGCGACACGCAAGGACGGTCGGGGCGAGCGAGGCACAGCGGGCGCTGCTTGCGAGGGGGGGGCTCGGGGAGGAGGACTACTAGATCATATAACCATATTTGGGAGTGCCAGCTGGCCACGTGTGTCCCCGCGAGTCGGAGCTCCACGTGATTTAGCGCCGAAAGCGGCCAGAGCAACACACCGAGCGTTTTCTATAACGTCGACGTTCACGATCCTCTTCCTCCTCTTCCTCCTCCTCCTCCTCCTCCTCCTCCTCCTCCAAATGCCGGCGAGACATTCCCCCCTCATCTCCCTACCCCCTCTCGACTATCTCCAACAACACCGCAGGGGCTCCCTCACAGATCCCTCCCTCCACGCCTCCGCCCACTCCCAACCCTTCCGCCACTCTGACGGCGTCCCACGCCCCGCCGCAAACTATGTCTTTGGCGACTCCGGCGCGTCCCATCCAGAGCCTGCCAGCAAGCAAATGCGCAAAATACTCCGCTCCCCCTCCCCCGATCGCGACTTCGATCTCCCCCCCAACGGCAAGTCCTCCAACGGTCTCTCCAGTGCGTCTTTGTCCTCCTTCCCTCCCTCCCTCGCGAACCTCGTCCCACAGAATTCTCCCCCTCCGACCCAATCCTCGACAGCGACAGACTCTCCCCGCGCACAACACCTCGTCCATACGACGACAGCGACGACAGCTCCCGTCGCCACTCCATCGCCGTAAGTCTCCCTACCCCTCTTCCTTCTCGTCGGCCACCCATCCCTCCGACTCACAGTTCCCACATGGCACAAAACGCAAAACGTCTTCCGACCGCGATGGATTCACCACCGACGACCTCGACGCCCATCTCGCTGGCCCCGGCGTACCCAGTCCGATCAATATCGATCCCGACGGTCGCTCCCCAAAACGGCGAGGCTCGGCCGTAGAAACCCACAGAATGGCACATCTGAGCATATATGATCACCGTCGCCATTCAGTCCACGCCGGCGCGATGATTTCTGGGCCAGGCATGTCAGGTGCTCCCTTGGCCAACAGCCCACAGTGGTGGCTCCACGACAGACGCGACTCCTTGCCTGCAATCCTCCCAAACGCGTCCAGTGGCTACTCGGCATTTTCCGGCGACCAGCCACATGGGCGATCGCCAGCACCTTCAACATCTGGTAGCATGGCGACTTTCGCGTGGTCTGCAGCACAACATCCAGATGGCCAGCAAGACCCTAATATACAGAATCCCTCTCGTCCCTTCGAGCCCCAGCCTTTGCCTCCGTCGTCCATGATTCCCCCCTTATCCTTCCCCCCGGACAGGCGAATGTCCGTCCCCGAAAACATTGCTCCCGCCGTCGGCCCAACCAGAAACGTACGCTCCCGCTCACGCCCCCCATCACGCCAGCTACGCGAAGCCATACCGTCTACCCCTCCCCTTCTAGCGTCTACGGTCCCAGCAGACGACTCCTCTGCGCCGCCCTCATCTTCGGCTTCGGCCGTCAAGTCCACCAAGGAGCCTGGCTCCACCCCTTATTCTCGCTCCCCCGAGCTAAGGGTCTCACACAAGCTTGCCGAGCGGAAGCGTCGGAAAGAAATGAAAGATTTGTTCGATGAACTGCGAGATCAGCTCCCAGCCGACCGTGGCATGAAAGCGAGCAAATGGGAAATTCTAAGCAAAGGTTTGTCCTCTTTCCGTCGTCTTTCGCTCACGGCTGAGCCCCAGCCAGCCATTGATTTTGTAATCAATCTCAAGCAAAGCCATCAAGACATGGCTCGCGAAATCGACATGCTCAGACACGAGTTGGATAGCTTGCGACAGGGCATGCCGCCATTCGGTCCGGGTGGTCCTCCACATTCAATCGTGTACAGTCAAGGTCCAGTGCCATATCCCCCACCTCCCCCCGGCGCAATATCGCATTCTTCTCAATCACATTCCCATCAACCACCGCAGTCACATCAACCTCCGTCACAGTCGCGACCGTCGTCTTCTGAAAACGCATATTCATCAGCGGCGGGCCAGTCGTCCCACCAACCCGCGGCAGTTGCAGTGACGAATGGTAGTATACCTACCTCCAGGGTGGAGGCCCCTCCGACCTAGCGGCCGCTCTTTCCGTTTTTATGTGGGCTCTTGTCGGGATCACTGTATTTCTCGTTTCCTGATGGACGATTGCGAGTTCGACAATGTACATAGCGCTACCCCTTGGTTTTTCCGTTTGTCGCAAGCGTTGTATTGCCATGTTAAATGATTACGTGATCCACTTCTCTCCTCTTGACCTGCGACGTTGCGGACGGGCCTTCGCCATGCCTCCAAAGTCTGCCGAATCCCTCCTCTTTCACAAGAAGAAACCAGTCCGCACCCCCCCTTCGCCCCGCAAATCTGCAACCCCACGCCAACAACTCACCCCGGTCGACGTCGAGGACGGCTCCAAGCTCCCCGACGGCGAGTTCTCCGAGTACAAGCTCAAGTCATCCGCTCTCAATGGCTGGAAATACGACGTGATGAAATTCGACTCTCGGAAAGCTGTGGACGTCTCGACCTGGGAGGAACCGATCAAGCTGAACAGGAAGGACATCAGGAGACACGAGTCGACTTCCGCTCAGCAGGTTCCCGTTGGCCCGATGTTGGGCCTCGACGGAAAACCGGTGATTGGTCCAGACGGAAGAATAGTCATGGTTGACACAGATGGTCGGCCTATCGCGAACACGACAGGAGAGGGCTCGTCCAAGGAGAAAGAGACCAGGGGAAAGGCGCCTACGAATGGCAAAAAGAAAATAACCAGGAAAACGCGACAAATTTTCAAAGTTCCAGAGGATATCCGGCAACTCAGGAGGGAAGAGAGATACCCATGGGTAATGGAGGACGCGAGGCAGAACGAGATTTGGGTCGGGCAATTGGAGGAGGTCTCAAAGGCAGAAACGCACGCTCTTTTCATGCCTGCTGCTCAAGAGGTATTCAAGTTCGTGCCTGCTCATCGATGGTACAAGTTCCACAAGAAACCGACTTACCATGTCCCCAACTTGGAGGAGGCCGAGTCCTTGGTATGCACTGCTTTCTCTCCGCCTTTGTTACGCTCAGTCTGACGCACTCCATTCAAGATGGCAAAGATACAAAAGAACAAGGATCCAGAGCGCTGGCTGCTGCACCGCAGACATGGACAAGGTCCTTCCGCCGCTACGTCGGCCATGTTCAAGGCGGATCCTGATGGACACCCCGCCCTTGGCACAGCGCCGCTTGTACTTAATCCTAGTCAAAGCAGAGCACCAGGCGGAAGGGCTCTACGCACAGTGAACAGAGGTTCGCAGGGGCCGGAGCAAGACGAGGATGGAAATGTTCTTCCTAAACAGGAAGACGATGGTGAAGGCCATCTTGACGAGCAACTGTTTGAAGAAGATGTCGCAGATGACGACGAGCACGAGGCCGTAGATATGGACGACGACGAAGCCAAAGAACTTGAGGTCAGCCCGCACCGGTGTTGTTCTCCAAGTCTCATCGTGAACGTTCATCTTGCAGGAGCGTCTAAAACGAGAGTATAAGCTTGCCAACAAACAGCGCGAAGGGTACATCGACGAGTCTGACGAGGACGAGGACGAGTCCCAGCTGTCCAAGGACGGAAAATCCCTCAAGAAACTCGTGCGCAAATTGGAGAAGAATATCGCATACGAAAGCGACGAAGAGCGCAATCCATATGCAAGCTCGGTGAGCCCCGTGTTATTCCGCAACACTTGCTCGTAGGTCTCACCATCTATTGACAGGACGAAAATGAGGAGGAAGAGCCACCGCTGGTCTCGAACGAGCCTGCTATACAACAGCAGTCCCAGCAGGTGAAGTCTCGGTCAACTTCTCAGCAGCCAGCCACAAAGCCTCCGACTACAGAAGGTTCCGCCGTTGGCTCCCGGGCAGTTTCGCCAGCACCCATACCCAGCTTGGGTGGGCATTCTATCGTTGCCAAACGCGCTACAAGCCCCAAGGCCCCAAAGGCCAAATCAGCCAACGTGAGCAGAGGGAACAGTCCCCTCAGCGGAGCGCCTGGGGCGGGCAGTCGGGCGACGAGTCCGGCAGGCAGTAAAGCCTTGATTGGTTCACCAACCAATTCGATGTCGAAGCCCGCGAACAAACGCAAAGCTGACGAAGTTTCCGGAGCCGGTGCCACCAGCGGCGCGATCAACGGCACTAATGCTCCAAAGCCCAAGAAACGGAAGCCACTCCCGACCGGTCCTGCTCCCGAAGGAGAGCTGGATGAGAGGATGCTGATCGATTGGCTGAAAAATACAGCGAATGCGACGACACGGGACTGCATCCAACACTTTACACCGTATTTGACAAGCGAGGCAAAGAAGGCCAGGTTCACGGCTATGGTGAAGGAGGTCGCGCAGTTGAAGTCGGGTATTTTGATTCTCAAGAGTGCACTTCGTGGGGAATCTGCTGCCTCACCCGTGCCTGCGACATAGTATGTGAGCTGGGCAATGTTGTGTTTTGTGTCGACCATTGTATCATGATTGAATTGATCGAGTTGCGATTACTAGATTCAAGTAAATCGATGGGACTGGAGGTGAGTATTGGTTTGATCGGTTGAATTCCTTGACCTGCTGGTAGCAGTCCAGACTTCCGTATACGGTAACTAGGATAGCTGTCCCTAGAGGCGGGCATTCGAGGCTGACGTCGTAGAATTCCCGTCTCATGGTATAAGATGCGAGCTCTCGGGGTGCTTGTTCCTTTATCGATCCTCCTTCCCTCCCCCCAGCACACTTTCTATCTCCCCCTCCTCTCGTTTAGGCTCTCTCCCTAGCCATGCCCACGCGGTTTACTTCCGCGCTCCTCCTCGCGGCTACTGTTGCACACGCATCCGTCAACCCTGCTAGTCACTCCCACTCGGACGGTAGACGTTTACCGAGCAGGTGGTATCATGAAGAAGACCATCCTGTCTACAATCTGTTTCGGCGTGCAGGTAGCAACGATGGCGTTACTTATGCTGCCGTAGGAACGCCCGGTACGCTCTGCGTCGAATGACCGGTATTCAGTATTGACACGAATTGGGCAGAATGGGCTGCGGGCTTTCCCGCCACTGCCGCCTCGACCACGGACATGCCTCCGGCATGGGTCGATGCGTTGAATCAAGCCATCGCGGCTGGCAAGATACCAGATGTCCCCATGTCTACGAGCATCAATCTAGAGAATCCGACGTATCCCACTGGTTATGATCCCTATAGCGCCACCGTCTGCTCCTCGACGTACAAGTGTGTCACTGCGGGTGATGTTTGGGATGCTCCCACCGGCGTGATTGCGCTCAGCTTTGACGACGGTCCGCTTCCAGTTTGTTTTCTTGTTTGTTGCATGATTTGTCGCTATAGATTGACGGATGCTGTGCTAGGCTTCGAATACTCTCTATGACTTCCTCGCCAAGAATAACGAACATGCGACCCACTTCTTTATTGGTCAAAACATTCTCTTATACCCGCAGCAGTTTGAAACCGCGTTCAGCGTCAATCAGGACGACATCGCCGTTCACACATGGACACACCCTTTTATGACTACGAAGTCCAACTTGGAAGTGTTGGCTGAGTTGGGGTGGACCATGTGGCTCATTCATAACTCCACAGGGGGACGCATCCCCCGATTCTGGCGGCCCCCTTATGGTGATAGTGATATGCGTGTTCGTGCCATTGCCAAAGAAGTCTTTGGATTGACTACGGTCATTTGGAACCAGGAGTAGGTTGCTTGCAGTCATTTTCGCACGTTGTCTGAATTGCTTTTTCCTCAGTACCGATGACTGGACACTGGATCAAAACCCTCCTGGTACAACGCCGGAAAAGGTTGGCGCACAGATGCAGACGTGGCTCACTGGTTGGTGACGGCGGGTTTTTCTTTTTCATCATGTGGATTGCTGAATGTGGTGAATACGCAAGGTCCCAAAACCCCGGGTCTCATTATACTGGAACACGAATTGTCTGACTTGTCGGTCGCAAGCTTTGTCGGTGCGTATCCCGTCATGGTTGCAAACGGTTGGAAGCGTGTGTCGCTCGCACAAGTGGATGGTCTGGGAGCGTACCAGAATGCCCTTGATTCTACTTCTCCCGTCACACCTGCACAAGTGGGCGACACCAGTGTCAAGCGTCCCCAGGTGAACACTACTACTCTGCACCAGGCTGGGTAAGCACTAGCTGTCCTTTTCGAGTACCTTTGGCTAAGACTGCGGCAGGCCTTCTGCTTCTGCTCACCGTACGGGGGCGAGCTCTCAGTCGAGTTCGTCCCACGGTCCTTCTGGTTCTCCCCATGCAAACCAGAAGAGCGGAGCCGAGCACTTCAGCGCTGCGTCACTCGTGTTGTCGGGTATTGCTACCCTCATCGCCGCTGCTGCTGGGAGTGTCTTTCTTTGACACGGAACTGGGAAATATCGCGCATGGCGACATTACTATATTGTCTTATCATTATTATCGTCTTGGGTATGACCCACTTTACAATCTTTTCTTGTGTGCGAAAACAGTGGTTTTTTTTTTACTGGGAATCGTGTACCACACGACGTTCATACTTTGGCATGATCATTTGTATCGATAGTCCTTGTGTTTGTGTGGCAAATAATGGAGGTAGTTGGTTATCTCGAGCCCGAGTCTGTGGATAACATATGTGGTTTCATCCACTGTAAGACGTTGCACCCCTTGAAATGTACGTGAATACATGATTATGAATTCGTCTGGGAACATGTGCCAGACGTTCTTCATAGCGATCGCGTCCAAAAGATCAGATCTGAGCGAACCCCCGACCACAAAATCACGACGATGATTACGATACGCCGAACTCGCGTTTTACGACGACAGAATGTTCGGCCATTTGATCCGGAGTCCTTCGAGCCAACGCATGTACAAGAGTTCGGCGATAGGTGACTTGCGTGCCTGCGCAGCTGGGTCATCTGCTTTGTGAGGGTGAGCGGATAACGAGCCGCTCGCTTCTGCTGGGGGGGCTGATATGTCCTCTTGAACTTCGGTGACGACCAAGCCTCGGGCCGTCATCTCGCTTTTTCGAACAATTCGTTTGTGGGGAAATAGTCCACGAGAGGTCTGCACGTGTTGTCGGACGGCGGGGTTTCTAAATTGCACACGGGCGTCAGACAGATCTCGCCGCACATACAAGACGTACTCATTGATTCCAGAAAGGATATCGAGAATGACATTGTAGGAGAGGGTTGCATTAGCGTCGCACAAGTCGGCAAAGCCTCGAGCTATCATGCTTAATGATTCAATTTCTCGAGCGTCCATGTCATCGCAGATGGCCTTCAAGAGACGGTCAGAAGGACGGCAGGCGAGTCACCAAGTTGTGCTCACGTGCTGGAGGACCGGAAGAACTACATTGTCGACCATAGTTCGCCCAGCCCGTTCTGATTCACTCGCTCTTCGCTTAAGCGACGAACGTTCCCTGGTAGGTGAAGTCGACGATGGGGATTGGGGGGGATCATCTCTGCTACGTGCAGTCCCGACATACTCTGCAGAGAGTCTTAGGGAGCCAATGGTGTCGACTTTCTTCACTGGTCTGATCGTATCTATACCGGAACCTAGATCAGCCTCTCGCATGACCGTCCCGGCGCCAGTCGTTCTATTCCTTGCAGCATATGAAGAACGTTTCATAGATCGGACAGAACCAGTGTAGGCAGGGGGGGCATCTTGAGGTAGCCCACCTTCTAGCGGAGTGATTGGCGCAGCCAAGGCTCCTGGATCACTGGACGAGGCGTCGGTTGCGGCAAGGAGAGTGGGAATGTCGTGTTCGTCGAGGGGTGATTTGATCATAACGGTCGAGTGTGCTGCCGGGTAACTCATCCCAATACCACTGGATGCCAACTGCGCGCTACCTTTGATAGCACCCTCTGTATCAATGGACTGCTCTTCTTCGTCATAAACCAACGGGTATTCCTCAGCTTCCTCGTCATCCATGTCAGGAAGTAGGTCTCGCGCAGCACTGCTGAATGTCCCCATTACAGACGAAGATTTGATAGTATCAAAGTTCCAATCACTGCGTATCGTGGCATTACTCTCCCAATTGACGGCTCCGTTGACGGTGGGCTGGTAGGCTTGGAGATTCTTTTGGGAAGACGGGGCGCGAAACTCCTGATGGCGTTCGATTAGCTCTGCAAGGTATGACGTCTTCTTTGCATTCTTGACGAATCTATGTTGGAGAAGCTCTTTGGCTGTGGGACGCTGGATATCATTTGAAAACGCATCCAAAGAAAATTAGATGTATCGTACCATGCTAGGGTCCTTCGTGAGGCATAACGAGACGAATTCTTTGAAAGCAGAGCTAAAGTTACCCTCGAGCGTTGGGGGCTTTGCCTTTGGAATAAGGAAGAGCACGCGCATGGGATGGTACTCTGCCAAGGGCGGCTCGCCCATTGCCATCTCAATCGCGGTGATGCCCAGACTCCACATGTCTGCTTTAGCATCGTATCCAGCTTGACGGATGACTTCTGGCGCCATCCAGAAAGGCGTTCCAACAAAAGTATGTCTCAAGGTGCTTGTGAGTTGGGCTGCAACACCGAAATCCGCGAGTTTGACTTTGCCTGCGGCGGAGAGTAGGACGTTTGCGGCTTTGATATCTCGGTGGATGGTGCCTTCGGAATGGAGATAATCAAGACCGAAAAGTAGCTCACGACAGATGACTGCGATGTGTGCTTCTGAAAAGACGCCGGCTTTGAGCAAGTCGAGGCACGATCCCCCAGCGAGGTACTCCATGACTATCCACAACTTGTAAGCCACGACGAATGAGCCGTAGTATCTGGTGACATATTCGGAGTCGCATTGAGCTAGACTGGCTATTTCCTGCTGGATCTCCAGTATGTCGTCATCCGAGTCCTCCAAGTCTGTGGGGGACAAGTCAGAGGATGAAGAAGCGGCCCGGACGGAAGCACATGCGGCTCGGAGAACGCACCGATCTGCTTGATTGCAACTATCTGTTTGGTTTCGTTGTGCATTGCCTTGTAGACGGTACCGAAGCTGCCTGTCCCGAGTTTGTCGAGCAAGGTGTATTGACTCGCAGGATTGCTGCTGGGAACAGGGCAGGGCTCTCTGGGACCATCCTGGCTTGATCTTGGAGACTGCTGTGGAGGGTAGTCAAGGTCAACATGGCTCGGTTTCCTGAGACGGTTTCCGGGCGGAGACATGGTGGTCTGAGCCAAAGGAGCATATGGCGTTGACACATGGAACCCACCGACATGGTACGCTCCTCTACACGTGCCCGGAGTGAGACAAGTTCTATTTCCCATCCCTGCGCTGGCAACTCGGGCCGTCTCTATGCACCCTGTCTCATCACGGCGACAGACGCTATCAAAGTCAATCGCATGGCAATAGGCACGGCATATCATGTCAATCAGGACCTAGGACATACACACAAGATGCATGTAAACGACGGTAACGCTCCAGCGTGGCGACATAATCCGCTGCCGCAAATCTCATGCCTTGACTGCGTATCTACGCAGAGGGAAGTGGATGTCCTTCTTGTGCTGCTTTTCCGTCTTCAACGACGCCTCGCGCTACAAGGTCGCAAAGGTCGTCTGAACGCCAGCAAGATCCGACTCAAATCGTCTCACCTTGGTCAGTCGCCGTCTGATCGCGCGAGTCTTCTTTGGCCGGAGGTCAAGTGGAAGGTATTTCTTGTTCTTGTAGTACTCCCGGAGATTTTGACGTGACTTGTGGTTCATCACGGTCAATACCCGTGCGATCGACTTGCGTACGACGTTGCTGTGAAGAGAGTATGTTAGTTCCGGACAGAATACGGAACCGGAGCATACATCTTGGTAAGTTTCGAAGGGGCTCCCCCAGTGATCTTCTGTACTCGGAGGGTGAGCAGCTCGTGCTTGAGCTCGGCAAGTTGTTTTGTCAAATCATTCTTTGATCTACGAGGACGACATAGGCAATTGGATCAGAGGACATGCGACGGACGCTCACTTCGACTGGAGCTCGTAGGCCTTGACTTTGGCGGGCATTTTGGAAGGTTCCGTCCGTGAACAGCAGACGTTGGCGGTCACGCTGGTGATGAGTAGTGCTTACGCGAGCAAGGACTGTACAGTTTATCAGCCACATTTCCCACGGTTATCCTGTCTACTATCGCACTCTCTCCTCATCGTCTCATCGCCCCGACGAGATCCTGAAATTTTACCAGCGTACCCCCAAAGATGTCGAGCGAACTTGCTTGCGATAAACACGTCTCCTTTGCAATACCAGACGAGCGACGTTACCTGCCATATGTCAAATCAACTTTTCCGCCCGAAAGCGAATCCACGAGAGCCAGATCCGAGACATCTGTCCATGATCAGCTTGCTTGCCAACCTATGCTAGCGGAAATCTCTTTACGCTTTGCTCCCCCAGCATACGTGGTAGGTATCGTCACCCACTCGCCGAGTTCTGCGATTCGGATCAGTCTACGGAATACACACAAAGATGGATGGGACACTCGCTTCTCACCAGTTCTTCGTCGATCCCTTGGCAGAGTCCCTCGACGTCAGCGGCATGAATGAGAAATTCGCTAGACAAAGTCAGGCACTCATGTACGACCAACGCCCTTCACTTGCCTACAACGTTCGGTCAACATGTCCAGCGATTCTAAGACGGTCGTTCACTGACTGAAACGAGACGGATGATCATTTTCGACCTACCCTTGGACACCTCCATGTCCGTCATGTCTTGCCACTTGTTCATCGCTACGAACCACTTTTTCCCTCGACGACGACAACTGTTCATCGTGGCCATGAGCACGTTGCATGGTATCATCCGCACACGAACGGTTGCCCAACCTCACGTCCACCACAAGCCTGTCCCTGCCGACGGCGTTGGAGATGACATCGAGTCTCTCTCCGGAGAACCTCGCTCCATGAAAGAGATATGAGGTGACAATGACCTGAGATATTAAGACGGAAATCATATCGTGGCGCTGTGCCCACCTTGCTAGCACCCGCATCTAACCATTCTTGTGCATTCGCGGCCGTTATTCCACCGCCTATCTGTAAAGCACCTGAAATGCGCGATGGAGATGAATCGTGTCAAGGGATCATGGTCAAAGGACACACCCGGCCACGCCTTCAATGCCTCTCTCGCGGCATCTTCGTTTCTTGGACCTAGCTTTATGACATGCCCGCCTTGCAAGCCATGTTCTTTGTATAAACGTGCAAACTCTCCTGCAGATTGGCTGGAGATGTGATGAAGTGATCCTCATACTCGATGATTGTCGGCGTACCGACCTCGCGACAAAGTTCGTCCTCAGTGCTCCTGGGTCATCGTCCGCCAAGGTACCACCGACGATCTGTTTCACTTTCCCATCGTGAAGATCAATGCATGGTCTGAATCTGCTTCGACGTGTACAATCAGCCATCGTCCGTGTTGTCCCACTGGGCATTCGTGATCAAGCCAAATCGCATGTTTCGGAATACACGTGGACAGCACGATAACACAGAGCGACTACTAGTACTCCAAAGACGCTTCTAGGATTCGCGTGAGATGCTCCCTTCCATCTTCTCCAGCGACATTGCCGATGTTCGGTGCAAGATCCAGTACACGACGTTGTGGGAGGGTACCCTCAACAAGTCCTGGAATGTCGTCTTCCGTGTAGCCAACCGCCTTCAGACCACGTGGCACACTAAGCCCATCAAGGAAGCGGGCAATCGACTCATACAAGTAGGAACCAATCTCGGAATCCGGAATGCTCGTGATAGAAGGATCGGTCACCGTTGTGTTGTTGAAGATTGCCAGTGCCTCCCGATGGCGGTCGGGTGACGATGGCGCGGTGAATTGGAAGACTGATGGGGGATAAGAGTCACTGCTTTGGCAAAAGCTGGAAGCATACCTGCAGGTCCTGTGAGGGCAACACTGTGGTGCATGAGTCGTAAGTGACAATGACCAAGCACAGGCGGGCTTCGCGGCGTACCTGACACCGTGGGGGATAATAGGGTGGTCGACTTGGTATCCTGAGTGCTTATATTTAGGACCTCTCTTGTTCAAACCAGAAATCTGACCCAAGATCGTGAGGGGATCGGGATTACGCTTCAGCCTCTGGTACTTACCGGATAGCTCATCCCATGACATAGATGCACACCGGCATTTCCGAATCCGATACCAGCAAAGGAAGCGGCCAGGCTGCGACACACCCATGAGACTTGTTAATGGGAGATCTCGTCGGAAAGACACATACAGCATTTGACTTCTCGCTTCGTGATCGGTACTGTCTTTAGCGATTCGGGGGAGGTACTTTACGGTGGTCCTGAGCGCCCACATGGAGAAAATGTCGGCGACTGGGTTACTCCCTTGGTATGCTGGACGCAGAATTGGGTTGGCCGGACGAGGAGTACGCTCCGTGTAACTAGAAATGGTGAGAAAGCAGGCTTGAACCACCGAGCGGTATCCTCACGGAATCGCAGTGTAACTCTCCATGCTATGGAAAAGGACGTCAAGGCCAGCGCTGATGTGTACTTCTGTTGGGCAGCTCTCTGTGTTTGCAGTGTCAACCACTCCCAATACCGGTTTGAGGGCGCGACTCGCAATACCGGTCTTGAAAGCGCGGGAAGTGACGTCAAAAATTGCAGCTCCGGTGGTCTCCGAGCCGGTTCCAGCAGTAGTAGGGACTGAGAATAGGTCGAATCATATCGAGAAAGACTACACGGGACGGTACTCGCCTGCAATAAGAGGTCGTAGACTCTGAGAGATGGGTAGTCCCTTACCCACGGGAGCGTTGACGAAGTCCATCAGGTCGTTATCCTTGTAAACGGCGAGCCTGGCGAAAGTCAGACTATGCAGCTTAAGAAGGAGAGGGACGAACAAGTTTGCGGTTTTTGCGGTGTCGATGACACTTCCGCCTCCGATGCTTTGTGATGCGTGATCGACAGGTTAGATGAATTCGAGCGATGGCACGAGGTACTCACGCCAGAAAGTGGCTAAAGTCGTGCTGTCTCGCCCAGTCGATGGCCATTCTCCAACTCTCCTCGGTGGGTTCGGTAACTACTCGGTCGTAAACTTCGAAAGGAAGGTCTTGTTGAGATTGCAGCGATTCGAGGGCCTAAGAGAAGGATGAGTGAGGGGAAGGGGAAGGATGGTAAGAGATGACTGACGACAGCCATTGGCTTGAGCTTTGCTACGATGGGATCCGTGAAGACGCCGACCTGGGGGAACGGAGATGCAAGGATGGGGAGGACGGGTGGGTGTGAGAAATACCTTGCGTGCTTTCATGTTTTTGAGATCCATGCCGACTTCGCGGGTGACGCCTTCTCCGAACCTGAGGTTGGATGCGGCGACCTTGCGAGGGAGGACGTGCAAAGAGAAAGGGTGGTGGTGAGTTCGGGACGTACCTCGAAGGCATATTCTTTCTGAACGGCATGAACGGGTGTTGCGAGTCGTCTGAGCTGGTTTAGAGCGGTCGGATGAGGGATGGAGGAGCAACGATGACAAGGACAGGAAGAACGCTGAGCGGTGAGGTCGATGAGCCTCAGGATGGATCTCGTCGTCGTGGCCGACATGAAGTAGGCGCTATCGGAATCGGAATCGGAAGGGGGGGTGTCACGTGTTTGAATATTGCACTTTGCAAGCACCGCCACAACGCTCTCTCCTCCTCCCTCGCTCTGATGGCTATCAAAATGCCCGTTCGGCGGGCACACCGACCCGTCGTGCACCGTCGAAGCGGTCCAGCTCTGCTCACAGTCTCTCATTCGACCAACTCCACCCTGGCAACTTCCAACTCCACTCTTTCGCTCAGGTATGAATTACCCCGCTCCCCCTCCTCCTGATGCATACCCCATCCCCAGTGACGTACAGGACTTGATCTACATAACTGATGTAAGCGTTCCCCGGTCTCGTATCAATCGTCTCCCGCTCACTCGCTGCACAGGTCACCATCGGAGGCGTCAGTATGTATTTTCATCACAACCCCACCGTGGATATCGAACCTCATCTCCAATTCAGTGTTCCCCCTACAACTCGACACCGGCTCCTCTGGTAGGCCCCGCCTCTCCCAACCGTCCTCCTTGACCGTTGTCCGTTCTTAGATCTCTGGGTACTCCCCGCAACGGGGTCCCTTCCTAACGCAGAGATCAGCGTCAGTGCAGTAGCCTCTCGTCGTGACTTGCACACTAACGTCCCATCAAGTCCACCATCCTGAACCTCACCGTAAGTTCCAGCGTCGGGAACAAGAAAGAAAACTCACATCGGATAGTATGGCACCGGTTGGGCACAGGGTCACGTAGCGTTTGCTTCGACAGATTTTGCAGGGTATCTCAGCCATCTGGCTCTTTCGAGTATTCACGGCTAATATATGGTACAGTATCACAGTACCCCAGCAAGCATACTTGAATGTTTCGTCAGCCCAGAACCCAGCGTTGTCTTTTGGAGCAGTGGGCATCATGGGCCTTGGCTTTAATTCCCTGTCCAGTATCGATGCGGTGATGAACCAGACTGGATCATCATCAGGACGATCACTACTCTACAACCTCTTCCATGACAATCCGAGCGAGCCCAATTTCATTGCACTCTCACTTCAAAGCACCTCAGATGATAGCGGCACTCAGGGTAGCTTTGCCGTTGGCGAAACAGATCCCACGTATACCAACGTGACAAGTACAAATAAGATCCCAACATGGCCGGTCGCCGCGCCGTCACGTTGGAACGTCCTTTTGGACTCCTTTATTGTCGGAACACAGACAAATGCCGTCTCGACCACCGTGGCTGCGGCGCCACCGAACAAGGCCGTTGTTTTACTCGACAGTGGCACATCATACACGTAAGCTGTTCATTAATGATGGTCCTCGCAACGATGACGGACAAGTGTCTCAAGGTACGCGCCTACAGACGTATGTACAGCCATTTATAGTGACGTTCCCGGCGCAAAATACGATTCCAGTCTCGGTCAATGGCTTGTCCCATGCAACGCCGAGATTGACATGGCGCTTCAAATAGAGTACGTCTACGTTTTTCTCGGACCGAGTATTCGCTGACAGGTTGTCAAGCAATCAGATCTTTCCCATCCATCCGCTCGACGTCACGCCCACCGCTCTGGGCGACCCAAACTCTTGCGTGGGCTCCTTTATTCCACAGAGTGTGTCCGTGGGATCTGGTCAATTGTCAGTTCTTCCTATCTATACCCCATCGTGAACAATCTGACTCTTTGTCCACAGCGATTGGTTGATCGGTGACAACGTCCTTCGCTCAGTCTATACCCTTTACGACTTTGGCGACTTTGACACCTCGGGGGACATGGGTCACCCTTACGTTCAAATGCTTCCTCTCATTGACCCCGTCCAAGCCTCTGTCGAATTTCATAATGTGCGAGGCGGTACCCCGAATACTAATATTACCTACGTTTCGAACTCTGGATCTGGATCCACGACAGTCTCGCTGTCGACGGACGTTGCCACGGCTCTAGAGAATCTCTCCAAATTTCTCCCAGCGATCCTCGGTATCATGGCATTGAATGCCCTGGTATTAATTATGCTTGTCGGTGTGGGGATCATCTTGCTCTGCAGACGCCGTGGAAACGGTGTCCGGAATCGGAAGACGCCTGGAAGACTCAGCCCCATGCCAATGGACAACCTTTCTGGCCTCAGGGCCTCGGAACTATCTGGGCAAGTCCCGCACACATACCAGCCAGTGTCGATGGCATTGACGGAAGATACACTTTTCGTTCCTCCGACGCCCATCTTCAAGAGCGAACCTTCGAAATTCGGAGATCGTCCGAGTTCGATAGCGTAATTCAACTTATTACTCGTAATCAACCTCTGCTCTCCCCGCCGTTGCTTCCTGTGGACTCTGACCGTTTTTTTTCTTGTCGTCTCCCACACATTACTTGCCGTATCTAGCTTGTGAATATAACTTGTGCGTGATCGTGGAAGAACCCAGGCGTAACCCGCGGAAGTTGGCCTTTAATTACTGCGTGGTTTACTGCTCCTCGCGGCAAGGTCAAATGAGACCGCGTCGTCTTCCTGGCTCAGCGTGGTCAGGCTGCCCGGCATAAACTTCTGCGATCTGAGGACATGTCCGCAGGTGCGAACCACATCCTGAGCGCGAGCTTTAAGCGAGACGAACCACTCCCGATGGTGTTCCCTTCTCGGGTCATCCAATAATCGGTCAACAACACTCGCCAGCGCCTGGGCGAACGATGCTCGATAATATGGTTTGGCAGCCTTGTCTTGGAGGAGATTGTCAATACCGACGTACTCTGAAAGCCAAAGTGCCTGTAGACCCTTGGTGTTGTCATTAGTCTGTAGCGCGGTGCGCACGACGAACGACATTGTCTCCACGTTTGGCGTGAGGCTTCTGCCCTCGGGCCGCTTCTGGACTCTGGGAGGGGTCTTACCGTCGGATTCATTGAAGGAATCTGTTTGCACGCCGGTCATGAGCTGGAATGACTTGATTGCGTTTTCCCAGTCACCCGTACGGAGGCAAGTCATGAACACGAGGTGATAGGTCCGCATGTCGGGACGTAGCTCGGGGAGGTCATATATAGCATCGTGCTTCAGGCACCATTCGAGTGCGTCGACTGCTTGAGAGGACTCGTGAGGGGAGGCAAACATGGCGGGAGATGCGTGGGCGCGCAGAAGCTTGTGAATATGTGACCTGGCGACGAGTGAGCGGACGCCAGGTTGATCGAAATCGAGATTGTCCATAATGAGATGCATGAAATGAACACAGAGCCTGAATTTATGCATCGCAAAGCAAACTTGAAGGGCAGCATCGAGAGTCCAGTAGTTGAGATGGGGGGAGAGTTTGAAGGAGTCTTGGTGGCCGGGTCTCGTGAGGCCGAGGTGGTGAGCGATGATGTCTAGCGCAAGATTCTGATCGGCTGGTCGACTACGGGCGAGGGCGTGTATGGTTGCTGCAATGAGGCGGGAATCGAGCTCGAAATCTGGACGCCTCTGCATGGTCTTTTCGATTTGTAACCAGACATGCTTTGCATCTGAACCAGCAGTATCGCAGACGGACATGACACCTGCGCGTTCCTGGTGGTTGGCGATCGCGCGAAGCATGGCTGTGAATACGAATCGATTTGGCGCATGAGGACCGTCTTGGTCCATGGCAAAGTAGATATCGAACATCTTCTGAATATCACCCGCGGCACCGAGGATGGATATATAGATGACAGCGGGGGTAAGAGAGAGTTGTGTGATATTGCCAGGATCGTGGTGTTTGACGGATTGTATATGCTCGAGGTAGCAGCTATGCAGGGCGTGCGCATTAGCGAGTTGTTTGGGATGGCTTGACCAGTCAGAGATCTGGGAGAGACCCTTGAACATGGTTACGAACGTAGAAAGGTTTGGGGAGAAACCGCGTCGTTTCATCTGTAAGGGGGATAAGAGAGGCCGCGGAAGAGAAGAGGGGGGGGACTCGCGTCGATGAAGAGCGCATACGCGAGCTGGAACTTTTTGTGGGACATGCAGAGGGAGAGCATGGTATTCCATGCGGGGACGTTCTGGGCGTCTCTGGGCACGGTGCGAAGGCGCTGGACGGCAGCGTCGACGTTTCCATCTGCAGAGAGCTGCTTGAGCTGCAAGGCGAGGTCGTATGGGCGGAGGAGGCGCGGACGACGGGGAGGGGAGATTCTGGTCGCAAAAGCGCGGACAAGTTGGAGAGCGGGTCTAAACATCAAAAGGAACCGTCGTGACACGTAGCTCGGTTATTCTACTACGCTCTATTCCATTCATCGGTTTGCTACCTCACGCCTTGTCCAATTTCAGATCCACCCGTCTAGCCGCTAGCCCAATCACAAACAGCGACACGAACGCAGCTCCAACCGCGATCGGCTTCTTCAGGTGTGCTGACAACGGTATCTTGTACGAAACCTACACCCTCGCGTCAGAAAATGTATCCAAAACACAGCACCGCTCGTACGTATATCATGGCAGTGTGCTTGTCAGTCAAATCCTTGTATGTCAACGAAACGGCCGGACGACCCGTCGTATCGAGATAGCTGACATGCGTCGAGATCGTACTCGACAGGGCAGGGAAAGGCGTTACAGTGACAACGTCACTGGTGCTTTCATTGAGCCTCTCGCCGTCGCCATGAATAAATTTGAAACTCTTACGTCGCGCCTTCGGGCAGAATAATCTTGATCTCGGCCTCGTCCACCACCGATCCAGGGATGTGTGTCATGACAGGAACGCCAACGATATACCTTTGATTCGTTGCATCCCAGCTTACGGAGTCTTGGAGTGGAGTGTCGAACCCAAGAGTAAACGAATAGTTCCATCCACCCAAAATCGGATACCTAGGGCGCATCTCAAGGATGCTGTGTTGAATCGCCTTGCTACCCTTGGGCACAGAAGGGGTCCGGCGCAAATGGGACGTGGATACGTTCCCATTCAAGTCATAGAAGTATGCGTCAGTCACGCCTGGGGGGAGATGTAGGGTCAAACCGCCAAGTATATGCGCAGAGACGCGACCAAAATAGTTTTGGCCCTGATATTCGAGACGGGAAAAGTGTCCTTTGAGACTGAGTACATTTCACAGCGATCAACAATCAGCGAATGACGGGACATGCCCAACACTTACATGGGACCAGCATTGTGGAGGTTAATCTTGTCCTCGATGTTGAGATTGGATCCCCAATGACTAATTTCGGCCGAACGTTGAAGCTTCATGACCTCGAGAACGGGGTGATCATAGTTGTAATGCACAGAGATAGGCTGTTGATATTTGGAGAGGAACTCTGAGTCCGTAGAGGGACCCACGCTGTAGTAAGGTCCGTATGTGATGGTAGCTCCAGACTTGGTCACCGAACTACCTCCCACAAAATCGTCCACTCCCTGGGGAGCAGAATGAGAAGGTATGTCCGGGGAGGAGGACCTGTGCGAGTGTTTAGTTCTGCAGAACGGGAACACGACCAAATAGACACACTTGACTTTGGTGCGCTGAACGAGAGTGGTGTAAGGGCTAAGGACGAACAAGTCCGTTTCATACTTCAAAAGCTGAGGGTCTGTTTGCGCTGCGTACGCCGGATAGGGATGCGTCGCGTGCGTCTGAATCGTCTCGAGAACGAGATTGATGGTTCCATTGGCAGCGAGCTTCTTTGGCAATGTCACAGCCAGTACATGAACGTCACTTGGAATAAACTGGGTCAACCCCCACAAGGGGCACGTATGAACGTCAACGCACGGTATATCACGTTCGCCCAGGTCAGCGATTTCAAGCGGCCGCGTTTGGCCTTTGACCTTGGCTTCCATCCAACTCGTTTTTTTCTTCTCATCCTTGCCGAGAGTGACGTGGTATATAGTTTGACCCGGCTCGAGTGCCTTGAGAGCGAAAGCAGTACTGACATGCACGAGAGAGCCGCCGAGTTCAATGGCGCGCACTATGGCTGTATTTTCGAACGCTGGGCCGGCCAAGGTAAATGAAGGGAGCAACGAGCTCACGAGGAGGGGAAGTGTTCGCCAGTGCCGCAGCATCATTTTGTGTGGTGGTTATGCTCAAGACCAACGTGTTAACTTGTGACCCCCACAGTGGCTGTGATATTCAGGACTGCTAAAACTGACTGCACCAAAATACTACAGATACTTAGTGCGTGCCGTCCCTCTAGTCTACCATTGCCACATCGATGCAGGGTTCCTGAGGGGAACGTCCTCACGAACGATGCCAGCAGACACTATCCTCTTCAACCGCATCTTACGCTTCTCCTCTTGCAGCTGCTCAAACGTCTTGCCTGGTCGCAATATCACATTCAGTCGCGAATCTGGGTGTACGCGTATGCCAAACTTCCCTCGTCCACGAGGCTCAAGACGTTTGAGTTGCTTCGGCCCTTTGGTCACCCATGCTTCGGCTACGCAAACGCGCGTATTAACAAAATGCAAAAATCCACGAGCCAAGCACCCCAACGCCGAGACTGGAGGGTATGCACTCACAGACAATCATTCTAACAGGATCCATCTTTTTGTACACGCTAGCGTGAAGCTTCGCAGTAGCCAGCATGCTCTTAATACGGCTACTAGCGCGCTTCTCGCTAAATTGCATCTGCATTATAGCATGGTCGATGGGCTTCCCAGATATCTGCCTCCCAAGCATGTTCAGCTTCCTGTGTGAGATTTTGAAGTTCGCTGTAGAATATTTGTGCTAGCGAGGGTGCTTTTCAACGGGTGCCTTTCGCGTAGAGGAGGAAAGATGTACCTTGTGTGCGGGTTGCTTGGGCCGTATCGATACTTCATTTTCCCGTTTTCTTTTGAATGTGGACTCCCTTGCTCTTGTGTCGTTCGTAGGCCGTTGGAATACTTCATCTTGAGCAGGGGTTGCATCCGGTCCATCCTGGTGTTTGACTGCACGTTCAGACATTCTCTTTGGCGCCGGAGCGAATTTCTCTTGGATCCATTGCATAGAATTCCAATAGCTGGTTGTAGGAGCGATCAGGGTACGAGTGCGTTTGTTGGAAATGACCTACCCCCGACGACTCTGCCAATGTACTCCGACGGTGTCGTGGTAGGAATAAGGTCGTAGACTACGGCCTACATGACTGTCTGTTGAACAAGTGAGCCTGGATCATCTGACACTGTGTTCCCCACGCACTGTGTTTGATGCTTTTCGCGAGCGTATGCATCCTTGCCAGCTCGACCGGACAAGAAAGAAATTGTGACAGACTTCGCTGGGTCACGTGGTTCATCGATGTCACGCACGCGCGTTTGCGGCGAACGATCATTTTGACATTCGTAAACTGTTCTTGAACGCCGAGCGCGACGATGCTCACCATTGGCACTATTCTGTATGTCTCCCTCCTCTTGATAAATGCCGTGGCTGTTCTCAGCGAGGACCGGTTCCTTGCACGGAGTGTGTTCCACTTCCCTCCCCTGCGTCCTGTCACTCAAATCATCCCTCTTTGCAGTCGGCTGGGCCTCGACGCAACCTCAGAACTCCAATACTGGCTTCCATCAGTCCTTTGATCAGTCCGGATACGGTTATGCACAACAGGATGTCGGTGTTAAAGTCCGCATAATAAACCTCATTAGTGCCGTGCGGACCCTCATGCGCAGTAAGCATGTTCAGTCATGCATAGCACATATACACCACATACTCATGCAAACAAGTCCCCCTGATAGTATTGAACCTAGTAGTTATCGTGTACGAACTGATTCTTGGTGGCTAATCATAAGCATGGTAGTCTGGCATGCCGCCATGTCGTGGTCATTTCTCTTCACCAAATGGCAAGCTGTGGGTGGGAGCGCGCGCTTTGATCGACACAGTATTGTGCTTCCCCCTCTAATCGTCACTATTCAGACGTTCATACTCCTCGTTGATTTGCCTGATGAAGTCCGCAGGCGTGTGTCCACCCTGTTGTTTGATATGAAGATTATCCCCGTTGACAGCGCAGGAGTCACGCACCTCGCACTCGTACCAAGTGCCGTCACGAATACAAACCTGCTTCCCATTTATTATAATTGTGCAACTTTTTCTACGCCAGAAGCTTCAGTTTTCGTCACATCAGACGCCGACAATGCTCACTTGATGCCCAGTTGCATGCTGTTCTGGACGCTTTCCTGAAGAAGTTTGATGCCTTCTTCCCCCTTTCCGTCTTTGCCAGCGCACAGCCTCGCCTGATCAGTCTCCCATTCAAACCCGGCAGTGGCGGCACAGCTGACAGCAGTTTCGGGTAGCCCTATTTGATCACGACCTTGAAAGTTCTGGCACTGAAGGAAAGGCCACCACTCTGAAGTTGGGTGATATTTGGCGACACATAACTCGTGCACATTTCCGGCACACTCCTCCAAGCCGTGCTTGCAGGTTACCCCATAAACGGGGTCTGATGGATCTGGTCTTTTATTGAATTAGGATGGATGAGTTGAACCCAGGTGAGTTATACGGTAGACATACTCTGCGATGAAAGAAAGGGAGATGTCCACTTTGTCACCGACTCTCTGGAGCACGCGGTCCCAGAGTGCCTCACACAGCATGGCGTCTGTACAGCGAGACATTACGCCCAGGACCACTGGAACCTTGACGTCCTGAGCGACGAAGATTTGTTGAGTATCCTGCACTATCAGTGGATATACAGCTGCCTGCGTCGACACACATAGACTAATGAGCGCAAATGTGGTCAGCATGGTAGTGGTGGTATGGTTTCAAGACCGTGACACTCAGTCACTCAGTGGCTCCGATCGTGGTATAGAAATTGCGTCATGATGACATAATCATCAACCACAACCAAAACTTGCTGCAGCTGAGACTCTCCTTGACGAAAATATATGTGATTATTCAAAGGGCCCTTCGGGCAACCCTGGACCCCCGTCAATAGAAAGAGCATGAAAAAGTACACAAACCGTATCGCATATATCATCGCCCGCAGGTGGTAGAACGTCACGCAAATGACCAGGTTCCTGAGGGAAAATGGCAACATTTCCTCTGCTAAATCGCTGAGATATATCTTCCGGTACGTATCCTCCACGCTTCCCTTTTCGTACGCAATGATGTGAGATCACAGACGATCTACAGCGAGACATGAGCACCAAATCAAATGGGGAGGCGCCACGAAAAGCACGAGAAACGCTCGATGGTAGCTCACTGTGACCGTAATATAAGAAATTCGCCAACGCATGCTTCGGTTGCTTAGGAACTTTCGAGGATAAGGACACATAGCAGGATGAACACATGTACATGGTATCCATGCAGGTCGGATCACGAAGCCCACTTGGGGACAAAATCGCACCATGATAAGCATCAAGGTTGTACGTTGTAGGAAGTGCGCTCAACGGCAAGCAATCGTTTCTCAATAACCGAAGATCGATCGTCGACACATTGACCTCATTCAAATCGGATGGCATTATAGACCACCCGCACACCGCGCAAACCGTACATCCGTGATACAAACTCGGATTCATGGCTTCTTGCCATTCAGCTACAATCAGGCGCTTTTGCTCGGTGCTTCGGATATCCAGAAACAAATCTTCGTCGTCCGTATC
>JBBPLY010000020.1:96094-162770 GCA_038090035.1 Xerocomus nothofagi | reverse complement strand
CCTCACCTTCCTCGCCTTCCTCACCTTCCTCGTCTTCGTCGTCTGCATCTTCGTCTTCGTCTTCCTCATCCTCCTCATCCTCCCCTTGACATTTCTTCAACAATTTCTGGAAAGGCTCCATTCTGGCTTGGGGCCCAATGATGACCCTATCGCCGATCAGAGACCCTCGCTCGACCCGACTCATCTCCTTGATTTGAACACCAGCCCCAACGATACTATACTCGACCACACAATTCGGGCCGACGACGACGCCATCAAAGAGGTACGAGTTGTGAACGATTGAACCCGCTCCAATGGAACAACGTTGCCCCAGAACAGAAGCGACGATCTGTGCATTATCTGCGATCTGGCTCTTCGACCCGATGAGCGTTTGGTTGCCGATTTTGCATGTTCTGTGCGATGTCGTGAGTAAGCGCGTAGCGAGGAATCGCATGAAACCCCACCTGGAGAGTATGACGGAACCGTCGGCTGCGATGTACTTGTTCCCGCGGAGGTGCTCGTATGAGTGTCCGGCAGGATGATTGTCATCTGGAACGAGTGGGAACGTCCATCTAGATAAAATGTCTTTGCTGAACGCTGAATCAGTGGAGGAAATGGTCAAGGGGGAAAAATGATCGACCTGATAGAATCATAGTTCTTTGTGTCCTTGACACGGGCCGCATACCCATCCTTTGCGATGTAACAATATATATTCTTCATAAGTAAGTCAGACGTGAGGATACCATGTACGAAATCTTTCCGAATGTCTCCATAGTCAAAATTGTCTTGGAATAGGGACGGGACCTGTGAACGCATGGTCGAGCGAGTGAAAGAGGGAACTCTGCAGATGCACGTACGTCGACAGAGCAAACATCAATGGAACAATCGATGAGGTCGTTCCGAATGTCTACTTCAGGATGTTCGGCAAGGATCTCGCGCGGGATGTTGGCGTATTTCTTGGGTGGGTAGCCAGTGACAGGTTCATAATGCAAGCACTCGGACGTTTTCGGGTCCAGAACGAAGATGGCGGAGTCGCCTTTCGATCTAACTCACAATCGTCAGCGACCGCGTGCAGAAAGCGCTCGGAGACGCACCGAGTCCGGTGGTGCGCCCCGCTTTCTTTCACTACCATCGTCATGATAGCGTCCTTGTTCACCTTCCGACGCTCTTTGTGAACACGGACAACTTCATCGATCCGGACGTTGCTGACGAGATCCCCTGTGACGAGGACAAAGTCGGAAGTGATGATTCCGTGCGTATAGATATCTCGCATTGCATCTCCGGGAGAAAATGTCTCCTTGGCAGTGACGATCGGGACAATCTTCAAGCCAGTACTGGGCCTGGACCATTTAGAGTTTCTGTTCGATCAACGATGGCCACAAGAGATGAGTAATGAGTTTTGAGGAAGACTGAGATTGCGAACTTTATCGCCGCCTTGACGAGTTCAGCATGTGAACGACATATGACGAATATTTCTTGCACGCCAGCCAGGGCAAGGCTCTCGAAGGTCCAGTCGAGGAGTGGTGCATTACAGATTGGCAGCAGACACTGGTAGTTGTGATCAACTAGTCAGGCCGTACGAACGATGAGTAGCCACTTGCCCTTGGCTTATGTCTGGTCAGAGGGGCAAATCGTTTGTTGAAGCTGTCTGCGAGTACCACGGCTTGTAGGACCTCTTCGTCGTCGACAACTAACCGCTCTTTAGCGACGGCAGAAGACTTTGGAGCCATGAGAACGCGAGTTACGACTGATCCGTCGAATCTCCCGCATCTATGTAATCGAGTCACATCGGCTCATCCGTCCGCCGTTTTTCCGAAAGCCCTCCAAATCTGATTACACGAAGGACTTTATAACATGCAGGTTCGATCCACCATACGCAAAGTAGAGGGTATCAATCAGATGAATCGACATTAGCCAGTCACGGATCGCGGTAGTCATGATGAGGGAGTCGTGAACTAAAAGCAAACCACATCCAAGAATAGTGTAATAGGAAGTAAAGTCAAGCCATAAACAGAAGGGAAGGAATCCGCAGCCATGAGCGGTGTAAATCATCCACAAATGACATACCAAAGAGAAGAGGATGAAATTGAAGCTCGTGTCGATCGTGAATACCGCTAACAGGAAACTCATTTATGCGGCGGCAGCGATGACGGGGGCAGCTGCAGGAGCAGGTTCAGATGCCTCAGCGGGCGGCTCCGCAGCGGCGACGGCGGGTACACCCGTAGCGGGGTTTTCCAACGGTGGAAGGGGAGTAGGCTGGTCGATGACGGGAGGATTCTCATCCACTTTCGCAGGCGCATTGACTTCTTGTCTCTTCAACTTGAAGAAATCAGTGACGCGCGCGGATATACGCCGGCCAACTTTGGCGGCCTTGGCATCCTTCTCTTTCTTATCCTCAACCTGCAAGATCCTTCAGAAATGAAAGCACGTTGCCTCTGAATTGACCACACCTTTTCTTCCTTGGGAACCTCCGCAGCGGGAGCTTCAGCCGGCACGGGCTCAGCCGCAGGCTCTTCAGGAGCGACTGGGGCTTCCTCAGCGGCAGGAGCCGTCTCTGCCTCTTTGGGAGGCTCAGCTGCAGGAGCCTCCTCTGCGAGGGGAGATTCTTCTACCTTGGCCGGTTCCTCAGGCTTGACTTCGGCAGATCCCTCTTCGGAGGAGGTAGGAACAGTGGGCTCAGCCTAACGGTGGGATTGTCACTATGGTCATCGGATCAATCACGAATTACTTACCTCATCCTTCTTCTTTTCCTTTTTAGGGCTCTTAGGGGCCTTGACTCTCTTCTCCACTTGCCTCTTCGTTGCGTTGAAGGGGGCAAGGATCTTCGAAAGGAGTCCCGGACTCTTCGGCCTTTCCTCCTTCTTGGTAGCCTCAGCAGCAGCATCCTTGTTATAAATTTTTCAGTTAGAGAATGCAGCTCCGGGACGACAACATGACTGACAGTCTTGGCTTCCTCCTTGGCGGGCTCAGCGGAAGCCTCAACAGCAGACTCTGCGGGCGCGTCGGTGGTAGGCTCAGCGGCGGGTTCCTAATAGAAAACATGTTGAATACAGTGCAACTCGAAGTACGTCGGAAAACTCACCGCAACTTTGGGCTCTTCTTCCTTGGGTGCCTCCTTGGAAAGAGACATGAGCCACTTGAAGGAATGAACGATGGAAAAAAAAAAACGTACAGGAGCAGGAACAGCCTCCTCAGTAACGGGAGCAGGTGGCTCGGTGGCTGGAGCCTCGGTAGTGGGGGCGGGCTCAACAGCGGGGGTCTCAACAGCCTTGACTTCCTCGACGGGAGCAGCAACGATGGCCTCGGTAGCAGACATTATTGCAAGAAATGCGAATGTGAGCTGAGAAAGAGGATCAGAAGGAGAACCGGAGAGAGAGAGAGAGAGAGGACCGACGTGAAAAAACTATAAATGACAAGAGAGAGAAGAGCGTGCTACGCAGCGCTTGGCCGTTGGCTAGAGAGAAGTAGGAGAGAGAGAGAGGAAGAGATACGGTTAAGAGCAAATTCGCGCCTCTCTTATCCCTATTTGGCTCCGCTTACGCGCCAAACAAAACACCTAACCTAATTTTTGGACGGTCGTCAACCCGGCATGCTTTGTCCTTTTTTGGCACGCTGACCCTCCCACGGCGCTTAGAGGACGAGGAGAGTTCGCGAGATCAGAACGAGTTGGAGGCTATCGCTCTGGCGTGGTTGAGGGTTCGTCAGATGTGATGGTCCGTGCGGTGGCACCCCAAAAAAGGGAAGAAATGAAGGTTCACTATCACCGGATCACGTCACGTTCTAATTCATCCACTTGCCGATCGCGACATTTTTCAAATATTTACAATCTCCACCTACACTTGGCGTGGCTGTAGTAGGCTCAGCAGACAGGAGTCGGGCTACAGTATACCTCTTTTTATCCTCGAGATAGGGCCATGTCTCAGGTTGTCGGCGGTGACAGGTCGTTGTGAGCCACAGCGCGAGCGGAGAGTTATCAGATTTCCCACGATTACCATCACCTGACGCAGAATCTGTTTCAACGACGCCCTCGGTTACGCCCTTACTCAGCCCAGGCCACCTTGCGGAGAACCGGTGGAGACCGTCCTCTCGACGGAAGAGACTCGCAGACGGTGCACTCACGCTACCCTTCTCTTAGTTATTATTATCCCCCGTGCGATTGGAAAGTTCATGCACCCAACGACGGACGAAATAAGTTACGTCGCTTCCTGACGCTTCCACCTGACAGACGAGGTGGAGACACTGATCAACGTTGTTCCATCGACTCGCGGTGTTGACTGACTCGGAGCGTTCGACGGCGTCCAACCCGTGTGAACTCATTTCTGCTACCACTGATCTATGCCAGCCGAAGAAGTCGGTGAGAATGCTCGTGTAGTCATGGTTATGTTCGACAAAAGATGTCTGGTCGCTTCATTGCTCCCGTGTGTTTATTTATTGTAGCCGTGATCCAAGGTGAAATTTTGAAAGGCGGAAGCGAGAACGTCAATATTGTTCTCCCCGTTACATTCTTATCACCAAGTGCACGATACGACCCACTTTGATACGTACGTCCTCCACTGATAGGTGCCATCTTTGGCGAGTTCCCGAGCGTTCGATACTCCCGATAGGCACAGTAATTAATATTCACCGGCTTTTTCCTTGAAACGCATCATGGATTTGGTCTCTCCGGAGCCTCAGTTCCACGGATCCATCATGCGGCTTGGCGCGGGTCTTTTGAATCGCATAATGTTACGAGTCGTGCCCGTTTTCAATAGAATCTTGGCCCTTTTCACGAACGTGACATTGACCAACCTCGTGTAAACCTCGCACTCCACCGGCACCATCGGTCCATAGCCGTGTGCGCCCGAGAGATGATGCATGTCATTCATTTTCACTCAAATGACCCCAGCACTATGGGATCCATTCCATATCGGCAACCACACTTCGTCTTCCCCTGCTGTTGTCACCGAAAAACAACCAGCTAGCCCTCCCAGAAAGGACAGACGCCAAACCATGACACAAAGTTCTTGGGTATACAACAATCAGTCTGCCTTTGGACCTGCGCTTGTCTGAGCCTTGTGCAGTGGGGGAACCCGAAGACCCTTCGCCTTTTTCTGTCTCCGCTTTCCCTCTGAGAGCAGGAGAAAAAGGACGGGTGGTAAACGTGAGCGAAGAGTGTGATCCAACAAAAGAGACATGCAAACCTTGTATAAAGGGTCTGTCTTCTTCAGAATCAAAGGCGACGTCCTCCTCCATGGTAGGCGACTCGACACTCGCCTCATCCACAACCTTACCTCCCCCTCCCCTTTGAGATTTCGAACGCTTCTCTACCTTGAACTTGGCGACAAAGAAGCCATCCATGTTATGCACATGGGGGTAAAAACGTCGCGTCAATCGCACTGATGGACTGAAAACCTTCCCCCGATACTTTGTAAAACCCTCACGCCCGAATTCCAGACCTGTATCAACGAGTTTCACGTTCGGGCGCTTGCGTAGAGCGTAGTTCACGACGGCCTCATTCTCATCTACCGTGACAGAGCAAGTCGAGTAGACGAGATAACCGCCTGACTTGGACTCGGGAGAGACGCTGTCGATAGCACACAAGATTAGCTGCTTTTGTAGATGCGCTAAAAGTTGAAAATCGCGTTCCGACTGGAATGAATTTAGAAAACGTGCATGGAACCAGACAACGGACGTCACCTTGTTAATCTTGACGCTCGAGTCTTTGCTGATGACCCCTGTACCACTGCATGGAGCATCTAGTAGGACACGGTCGAATCCACCCATGACCTTGGGAAATTCCCTTCCGTCATATGAACAGACCGTCACGTTCTTGCAACCCATGCGATGGACGTTTGCTGCAAGACTTTTCGTGCGAGCCTTGTTTGCATCGTTGGCAAAAACGTAGCCCGTATTTTGAAGAAGGGCAGCGATATGTGTCGTTTTCCCTCCGGGTGCAGAGGCCATATCAAGGACTCGCTCGTCAGGCTGTGGAGCGAGGGCAATGACGGGAAGAAGGGAAGAGGCTGCTTGAAGCATGTAATGTCCAGCGAGGTACTCGGGAGTTGCACCTTGAGTTTGCCTTAGTGAAAACACAAGCATCCGAAACATCCCATCTTACCAATCGGCACTGAACTTTCGAATACTTGTAGCCCAACGTTTGTCCATTTTCCGATGGGTTCGAGATTGACGCCTCGGTTGATGAGTGCTTGAGCTAAATCTCGTCTTCGTGTCTTGAGGGTATTTGTGCGGATCGTGACTGGTCGAGGGACCTCGTTCGCTTCAAAAAACTCGACGGCCTATTTCGGGTCAGATAACACAGGAGGAGAGATAGTGATGGCATACCTCTGCCACCGGAAAGAGCTGGAACAGCTTCTCGGCCAAAAAGTCGTTGTATCCATAATAACTCGCAACGTCTGCAAGCAACTGCTCTACGTATTCTAAACGTGGTCTGGAAGCACAAGTCAGTATGGTAGGGTGCAGTGATTCAAGACAACCTACCTGTCCTTTTCCGCAAGTTTTTTAAAGTTACAGAGTACTCTGACGCAGTGTCGCATTCGGCGTTGTACGACCTGCACGTCAGATACACCTTTCTTTTCTGCTTCTCTCTCCTCAGCGGTTGGTAAGCGGAATGGTTCGCCCTCCTCTTCGTCTTCCTCAACATCCGTACCCGCATCCTCTCCTCCATCTTCCTTTATCAAAGCGGCAGTCTGCATCTCCTCTACATCAAGCTCGGCTTCGCGGGCAGCTTCAGAATCCAGTGCACGCGAGAGCTTCTCCATATTCCCCATCGTAACGTGCTCGTCATCTTCGCCAGAATCCTCGTCCGATGATGACCATAGTTCGTTTGGTTTCGAGGTAGATGCATCGGTTTCGGGAGACGCCTCTCGTGACGTATCAGACGATCTGTCTAGCTCTACGACAGGCTTTTTGATCTCCTTGGCACGCTTTGCGACCCTGAGAGAGGTAGGTTCCTCGAGCTCGACGTCAGCATCGACGTCGGCTTTGCGTTTTCCAAGTTTCTTAGGTGATGGTCGAGTTTGGGGATCATGGAGGGGTGCTGGCGGACCCTGCTTGTATTTTGCTCTTCTACCTCCCATGATTTCGTCGGTCTGGTGATGGATGAACTGGCACGAGTAACAAGCGGAGGAACCGTGCAGCAACTACAGTATTTTTCGCTCTTTCCCTATTCGGAAGGTAATACATATGCACATGCCAAGTCACTCCAAGTAGGTCCGATAGCGTACGGCGGACAAGACGACTGGTAAATCTCGCCATTGCGCAAAAATCACAAAGCATTGTCAACCAACTCTGAGTCCCAATGCAAGCCCCGCCACGAACGATGCTCTGGGCTGGAAATCAGCGGTCAAGAAATCAACAGTCCACCTCCATATCGACCATACGGTCGGTGGTTTCTTGGTTCCCACTGCGTCCGTCGTGTAGAACAAGTTCTCGAACCGAGATCCCATGCGCACCCAGTCTACCTTGACGAGAGACAAGGAACCAAGGTACTCATGAACACGGTACTGCTCAGTCGATGCGACAGAATACGAGTAGGGTCGGATCTACCTGGAGAATAACAAATAGCCCGCCGAGGAGAAAGGCAACCATGCGTGCGCTCTTCTTGACGAATACGCCTCCACAGAAGCCACAGACGGCGCCAAATGTCAGCTCGTACACGTTCACGGACGACTTTGGGGGAGGGGGAAGAGAGGGAAGAGCTTGAGAGGGTGATACGTCTTGGAGGCTGTCAGAATTTGGGGGAGAGGGTCATTCATGTACTGCACTCGCCATCACAGTGAAGCGTTGTCAAAGACGAGATTCCGAGGGTAGCACCAGCGATGCTAGTCGCGGTCAACAACAAGGGTAGACCGCGTTGTCGTAGAACGGCTATGCATCGCCCGCGCGTGATTCGCTTTGAAACTGCGAGCGCCCGGGCGGTGGGTGAACGGAAGAAGGTAGTTGGACCGAGGCCGACGCGCAGCACAAGGGACGCCATGGTGGGACACAAAGGGATACACGTGATCGTGACTAGGGCCTCTTCAAGGTTCTCGTTGCGCCCGGTGCTCGGGGCACTTGGTCAGTAACCGTCATGTCTGACCAGGACTCAGCAGAGCGACAGCCACTGCTCCCAATCTCCTATGACAATCCCACATCCAGAGCGAACGACACCTTGTCCATCTGGCGCGAGAACGTCGCGTGGTTCCTCGAGTCCCGGCGTTTACATACACTCGTCCTGACATTGGTGCGGTTATGCTTAACGTCTTCCCTCCAACCCACCTCATGAATTGACACACCCTCCGCACTCAAGATTGTTATTGATGCAAGTTGCGTTATTGCAGACATCGCATATGGTTTTCTCGCCGACGGGTGTGCACCGCCAGAAGCACCATTTTGGCTGGAGGTCCTGGCCCACATATCCATTGCTATTACCTCGTTCTTTCTGCTCGAAATACCATTCGCACTTTGGGCCTTCGGGCTCAAATTCTACCTGCCTTTCTATGGTGTTCCACACGCACCACTGCACCTCTTTGACGCCATCATTGTGGCCACCACCTTTGTGCTTGAATTTGTACTGAAAGGCAGAGAGCGGGAACTCGTCGGGCTACTCGTCATCCTCCGTTTATGGCGGCTCATCAAACTCGTCGGAGGTGAGATTTCCAGTTTCGTCTTGCGCTGTTCGTTCGCTCACGGCTCACGCGCTCACGAACAAGGAATTGCCGTCGGCGTGGGAGAAGCCGAAGAACATATTCTTGAAGACCTCGAACAAGTTCAAAGACAGCTCGAAGGTAGCACTGCAGCGCTCGCCAAGGCTCGCGAGGAGAATCGAAAACTCCGAGCCCGTGTAGTATGGTTGGAGACAGGAGGCTCCGAAGGCTCCGAGCTATGAACCTGAAATCAATAGTAACCCCGAAAATACTCGCGGCCATATAACGGTCATATTTGCATTTCGTTCTCGTGCTTGTTTTCCTTCGTTCTGGATTGACTGCTTGGTATTATTTAACAAGTATTGTGGTCTATTCTACACGCCGTGGCGTTACACATTACAAGTGACTAGTGACGGAGATCCAAAGATGCTACAGAGTTCCCACTAAGAAATTACAGAGTCAAAACGTCTCCAGAGTCCCAAGATACCCCGTCGGAACTCGGCCTGCCGAGTCCGACAAAAAAGACTACGGCGAAGGGATCGATTCTTTGTGGACAGAGGTCCCCCAGAAAGCTTCTGCGCATACCCACTTGGACGGGCTAGAGCGCGGGATGGGAAGATCTGGGTTGCTGACCTTCTGCGGAAACACGGTGGATGTTGTCGGGGTCGGATATAAATGCGTCCCCACCTCCGACCATTCCCCGACCTCCACCGAACAGGAATCCCTCGGTGTTGCGACGTGTCTCGAATGGGTCCTTGGAGGGGGAGCCAAGAGTATGGGTGGCTCCTTGCGTTGAGGCATCGGTCTTGCAAATGGCATGTCGATGCCACGGCGAGTTACCTGCAAGCGAGCCCAGGCAGGTCGAGCGGAGTCAACGGACTGACGGCCCTTGGTGAACAAGATAGGTCCAGAAGACATGCGTTGACGTTCGGTACGGGACAGCTTCCCCCACCGTTGTGCGATATATTTTGAGACAGCACAGGATGCCTCGCTCGAAGATGACGATAAGGACAACGACTTCGCATGCTTTTGAGTGGGTGAATGTAGGGTTGCCGCCGGGGCCTGCATTTCAACATCCGGATGGAACCACGGAACGAGTGGTACGGGGGTGGTCCATATGTCTGGAAGGGATGTTGCATGAACGGAGGAGACCACACAGATTGTGAGACAATATGAGAAAACTGGAGTAGATCTGTCAGTGCGTTCGAGTCGGGTTTGTGAATGAGACGTACTGATGAGCGTAACCAGCCAACTGACGTGAACCAACAAGTAAGACGACGCACACACCGTCCACGGCGCTTGGATCAGATTGGCGTGAGCGGTGGAGTGACGTTCACATTCACGCGACTCACAGTGCATCTGGCAGTACATGGGTGGCCCGTTCACCGTCACATCGATGCTCGCAGCTACAGATCCCATTATTCACAAAAGGCCAAACCCGAAAAGAAAGGGCTCGCCTAGCTGGAAGATGCTCATCGTTGCCGTCCAGATACACTCGACTCTTACGTGTGCGGGTCTTGACCTCGTACAAATTAGTTCAGCAAGATACGCACTGGCCACGGACACTTCAATGCGCATGACAACTGAGCTCGAGACGATCACTCACATGGACACGAGCATGATGATGAAGATGGAGCTCATGAGGAGGAACGCGGACGCGCCAGGGGCTGATAAGTATGAGATGCATCACATTTACCCCAACGCACAGCGACTCACTCGACATTCCGAAATGTTTTGTTACTACGATGTTCCACGACGCGAATATGACAATGAAAACGTGGAAATACGCGAGGAGTGCTTCATGCATATCAGCCGCAAGGACGAGGACACGCTGTAGGTTTGCTCACCGAAGAAGACGGTACGGACGACAAGAAATGCGTTGCGGTCATTACTGTGCATCGCCGTCTAGTGGCGTTCGTGTGCGTTGAAGTGGACAAGGTAGGTATCGACGGAAAGCAGAGAGCTTGGAGAGATTAGGCGGCCAGCCTGCAGTAATGAGAAGTAGTCGGTCCACCAGAGACGGAGAACTCGAAAACGGAACGGGTCGTCAATATATATTGGATCCATGCGCCGAGGGAACAAGAACAATAAAAAATATGGCTGAGCAAGTCAGAACAATAGTCAAAACGACGTTGTCTAGAAAAGGAAGGTCGCCAGTACTACGTTTGTTTGGTAAACGACATACGTGCGGTTGTAACAAGGGGAGGAGCCAACGACGGAGATGACCTTCTCTTCGCGGTCTGAGACGGTCACTCGACCTACCCGCGCACTAGGGCCGCTTCCCTCACGATTCGCATGGCATGCCCACTATCTTTCAAGACTTGAACTCTTGCTTTGTCGCCTCTAAGTTGTACTGCACGTTCTTTCGGTACTTGGTCGCCAAGTCAGCCGCGACCTTGACGCAGGCGTTGGCTCTGAGTATCTCCTGCTCAAGGTTGATCGTGGTGAGCATGGCTTGGTGCGGAGAGACGTACTTCGACACAGTGGTTCAGCTCGAGAACAGTCTCTGTACATGCAGACTGAGCGAGCGTCAGACGAAGCAGAAAGAGTAGACCGAGAGACGACTTGCAGCGTTCTTCAGTATCCTCTCGAGCAGCACCGCTTGACGCTCTGCGTGTGGGTTCTCCATCTCGACCGGGGATGAGGTAAGCAATCGTCGCCACGATCAATCAGCCAAGTAAAAAGTCAACATATTGATTTCGGCAACTAAAAAAACGACTATTATAAGCAACTGCACCCGATCTTTCTCACGATCGATCGTAGCTAATCCTCCCGAACCCTTGCAACAAAAGTTCTAGTCGGGCCACGCTAAACAGAATCATGACCGCTACGCAAGGCATTGCAGCAGGACTACCCAAGCCAGAGTCGTTCACTACACGTTCAATCTCGGCGTTCAATTCCATAATTACTGATGCCGTATAAATCCAGCCGATGCCCACCATCTCCAGAAGGCACCCTCAGCCTGGGACCCGAAGGCCGCCTCGGACGAGGCTGTGTATCAACGGACACGGAAGGCCGATCGCCAGACACGGTTCCCACATGCTTTTGGGGGAACTCAAAGGCGCTTGGCGGTGGTGGCTTGGGCTTGGGCTTGGGCTTGACGGGCTGTTGCATGATATCTTGTCGTGGCCAGTCGCCGAGCGGAGATGGCGAGGACGAGGCGTTATTCTGCCCCCGAACGAACCCCAAGGGACCTAAGTTGGAGTATGCAACCGACGACCCAAGTTCTCGTGGTGGGTCGATCTGGCTTAGCGACAGTAAAAGCGAATTCCCTGTGTCTATGGGCAAGGCAGGAATAGGTTTCATGAATGATGGCATGACTGCTGAGGGAGGAATAGGAATAGCCTCCGGTAGATTCGACGAATGGGTGTCATCCACCTGCTCCGGTCCCAGGCGAAAGGGCTCTATCTCATAGTCGGCGCCAAGACCCCCGCGGTGGAGCAAAGCCTGGACTGGTTGAGCACGCAGAGGCTGAGGGGTATAGATATCCACGCTGGCACGTTTTTTGAATCGAGCAGTCAATGGCGAACCTGCTAGACTGGAAGCAAATTGCCGCACGGCTGCTCCACGGAGGGTACGAACATCAGAAACCCAAATCTTTGGATCTTGGGGATGTCGAGACACGACGATGACCACGAGAGCCACAAGGTAAATGAGCACTACAATCCACGTTAACCAGTCGCTAGCGCGGGAAGTGGGGCACGACTGACGAACGATGGTGCACGTCCAAGTAAATGCGAGGAGCACGCATTCCGAAGCGCATAGAGCACCTAGGGACGGCATCGCTAACGTTGAGAGTCAGATCCCACCAGGATCTGAAACGGGTCACATACTTGCACGCAGACATTGCAGGTCAGATTCGATTACGATCAATGCAGCACCACCAGCTATCGGAGTACCATGAGCCCACGAGCAGAAGAAGTGACGGAAGGCGAACCGAGTTCCATGATCCAGAAAAGGGCTACCCATGCACACTCGAACCACACGCGGGTTGTCAGCGCATCAAGGCATAACAATTCGACGAAAATTCTAACGTCCTCTCAGTCAGTCAATGCTCCTGCTAGAGAACTAGGAACGCACAGGGTAAATATTGAAACCAGCGAAAATGCACCCAGGAATATGAGATAGATATCGACTTGCACTGAGAGTCAAGGCTGAGTGTGGGGGGTGGGGCAGTCGGAGCGGTCACGACTCACATGGCTGAGTGGAACGAGCGAGACTGGAGTTCCAAACGGCAACGCTGCATGTGATTGCATTACATATTGTGAAGAGACCTGACGCAGTTCAGCAGGGAGCGACGAGAAGAGGAGAAAGGAAGCACCAAAGAGGGAGTAACGGGCGACGAGGAAAGCTCTCATATCGGCATGTGGAACGTCAGAAGATGAAAGAACGAAGTCCGTGGCCAGTCAGGGTGTGGGTACCTGCAAAGAGCCAGCTCCGCCTTGGCAATCCACAAAAATGCGGCCAACGTGATGGACGATATGCGGACCAGGCTGTGTGGGATGGGAACATTTTCGCTTGCGGTCAATTCAGCACTAGTAGCGCCAGCGACTTCTCTCGACGGTGGCCATCTCTGTACATGCATAAACTACCTCTCGCAGACAGCTGGACTCGATGTCTTGCGTCGCACGTCGAGCACTCGCGCAAGCTCGATTATCAAGTTGTCATCGATTATGATTGATCACCGCCTCGCCATGACCACCTTGAACGCCGGTCGTGCCCACCCGCCCGCCTTGGGCTTCAAAGACTGGCAGAACCCACTGGCACCTGCATAGCAGATTCACGCCCATCATCATCGAGCCCACGGATATGGTACACCAAAGATGGCTCATTTTATAGCTGTGAATTGTAAAAGATCGCACCACGATTCATATATATTGCTATTTACATCGTATCAAAATACAATCAGTCTTATGCAAGTGTAGTAGGCTGTTGGCGCAAGGATGTCTCTAAATTAATCAACGGCGGTGTCCTCACCCAGTGTTCGAATATCAGCGCTGTCGGGCCTTCGCCCAGTGTTATATATATACGAAAGACGGAGACAAGGATACAACACAATCAGCATCAGTACATCAGTACGATGGGCGTAAGTAGTATAACAAAGTGACAAGATGTCCTTGCAATAATGTATATGCATGACGAAGATACATCGTGATCCTGTGCAGCGAGTGGAGGTCGCGAGCTCGGTCCAGATCAATTTTGCGCATAGGTCAAGGTGGGTCTCTTGCAACGGAGGCAGCAAGAGCTCGATGCGTCGTAGGTGGTGGGCGAGAGAATGTTTCGGATGGTCCAGAACGATCCGAATAGGCGGGCTGATCCACAGGAGACGGTACATAGGATCTCACCTCTGCAGAGCAATCCGTACGCAATCGATCCACCAGAGCAACTACTGGCTGTGGAACGTGAACAGAACGCCGCGCAGCTTTATCTGAGTCGTCCAGGTCAGTACGCCTGTGTCGTTTTCGTGATTTGTACGAACCAAAAAGGTAACCAGCAAGACGAGCGACCCCGATTCGGACACCAACGATGCCGTCGCCGGCGAGTTGCTCAAGAGCTTGCCAATTGCTTCGATCTGCCAGGTAGATGTCCACCGGAGAAGACGAGGCCAGTGCTTGCTGACAGGCAACATATCTGATACATCACTCTGAGAAACATCGAATCCATCAGTCAAGTTACGTACGTCATGCGTTTCCGAAATGAGGAGGAAGAGGCTAGTTGCATGATATCGTGCCGCAGTCGTTCCAAAATAGTTTTCCACGGCCCACCTTCTCGATGGATGTGGGTGATCTGGACAACATTGAGATGCTGCAAAACTTGATTGACCAAACTTGCTCACTACCGATATCGAGACCTCTCGCACGGCTCCAAAGTCGTCTTCCAGGCCTCGTCTGAGCATTCGATGGACGCATTCCGGATACACCGGTGCGCCAGTAAGGTCAGGGATAATTTTGATGATGCCCTCTCTGGCCTTCCAATTGCGTAACCACCCCTCCTCCCATATTTTAACCAAACCAGAAAAGATGTTGTCCCTCGCTTCCCCTTCTCCTAGTGCACTGAGAAGAAGAGGAAGTACTTCGATGGCCTTCAACCGTATGTCGCCATCTTCTGCACACTGCATGGCATCCCACCAGACGTCGACAAGATCCTGTCGAGCGTTTTCTGAACCAATGACCATCGCCAGCTCGCCCAGGCTCGCGGCCAAAGTCTTGCGAACCTTCAATGACCTATTCCGAGATAGGGTCAGATACAAAGCGCGCAGCTCTCCCCATCGGGCTCGACCCAATGTAAGCGCAACAGCAGGATAGTTGAATGCACATGCCAAGGGACGTCCAGGGTCATCGTAAAATGAATCTAATTTAGACGGAGCTCCATGAACCGTCAGAGACTTGTAAGAGGTATAAATGATGTGCCTCACCAAAGGGAATTGGAACCAGGTGACCAAAAGCCACAGTCCGAGGAATTGGCTGGTCTTGACGTCCGAGAAATAGAAAAAGAAGTTCGTCTGGTGGGCCGCATTGGTCTGCGTGGAAAGAGTACAAAACCTCGCCAAGGGACTCGAGCACCCCAGAGCGAACAGCAGGGGATTCGTCCCGCGAGAGTGGTAAAATGGTCGACAGAGCAACGGAATGCCGCAAGGCAGAAGTGAGGCGGGAAAGCACGGCTGGCAGTGCGAACAGGGAGGAATGACGAACATGCCAGATCGTATCGTTGCGCAGCGTTTCGAACAGCGGAAGCTAAACAAGGTTTGGAACGTTTATAACGGGACGTAAGCGATACGCACGAGTGCTGATACTACCAATTCTTCAGGTATTACTTTGGCGAGGGCGCCGAGTGCGAAAGAAGCTTCTCGTCGTACCCAGTGTACTGGATCCTTGCCGGCTCGCTCGACTTCTCGTACAAAGGCGCGCTGGGCGTCTAAACGAAGGGAACCTGACCCGCCAGATAACGTTCAATGATGGATAAAGTGCATCGCAAATGACACACCATCTGCCGCTACAGCAGCTATCAAACTCATACTGGACAACCGCCCCACAGCTGCTTGCTCCGCAGGGTCAAGATCTTCATCTGCCTCTCCGCTTTCTTGCCGTGCAGGTCGGTGACCGGATCGGGGTATTCCATTTGGGAGGTGAGCTTCGGCGTCCGTGCGTAGCTCCGCGGTACGTAACATCCCTACGCATGAAGGATCTCCATGGGAAAGCTCAGGAGTGAGCTGGAACGATGAGGCACTGAGCGGTGGAGTCAAAAAACCTCCGGATGTGGTTGCAATGGGCAATGAGGAAGGCGATTCTTGCGATGCAGGATAGGGAAAATATGGATTCACCAAAGCTGGATCACCTGCCAAGAAGCTTGATGTACAATGTCCGGGGAGTTCTCCAGCAGGGGTACGGGCGGTCGCGTCATACCAAATCTCTGCAAAATCCTCGTCTTCGACTGATGCATCTAGGCGCCCGATTCCGATGACGAGTTGATGTATGAGCTCTTCTTCGAACATTCGTCGTTGTATTGGGCCAAACAATCCGCGGCTGGTGTTTGGTGGCTGAACATTGGTTGACTCAGACTCTTCTGCGTCATCTGCTTTTCGAATCCGACAAAGCAAATCAACGACAGCACATCTAACGGGGCCACTGACCATGCCGTTGGGACTGAGGAGAAGTGTTCCAAGAATGGGAGTGAATGCCTGTACGGATATCAAGGTGACGTCATTGCCGTCCCGTGGCCGCGAGACGGACATAATTCCAGGATCCGGAGGTTCATCCACAAGAAGACAGTGCTAGGTCAGGTTTTAGTCAGACAAGCATTAAAACGTAATCGTAGTGAGATACCGTCAGAAACCACCACAAAATCTCGACCAGCTCGGAGGCGAACGCCTGCTTTACGGTCTCGTCTGGGGAGCCATCAGATGTGCACGATGAGTCGAGAGCGCGGGTACCTTCATCCATTGCCAAGCTTGGAAGAAGAGGCAAGACGTACTCTGCTGCCTCGAGAGACGTCACGTTGGCGAGAAATGAGGGGAGGGCATGCGAAATAAAGACGCTGAAAAGTGAACTTGAAAAAGCCGTGGAGTAGACATCGTTTCTGTGCGTACCGGTGATGTGGAGATCTACTACGAGAAAAAAGGTATATTTTTTCAAGAGGGCTGAGACCTTCGTCGTCGAGTGTAAAGTCTAACGCCAGGTCGGAAGCAACGAGCACGTCAGCAGGTGGTATCGTCTCAATGTCGCAAGAAGGCTGAAGACGAGGATTGGTGGATGGTGGAGGTGGGGATGGAGGTGAAGGTGGGACAGGAAAGGGGACTTGTTGTATGGACACTGAAGGCGTGTCCTGGGGGGGATCTTCTTGCTGAGGAGACGTGAGGGGGGTAGAGGGGGCGGTGTAAAATGAGAGGGGGGGGGAAGAGGTGGGAGAATCCAGCGGATTGTCGCGGGGAGACGGCGTGGAATGAGAGGGCGCAAAGGCGCACAACGCTGAGGGTGCGATGAGGTTTATGTGGGAAGGAAGGGCGGTCGGCCTCGGGGAGGCGGGTGGGTTTGGAGGGTCCTGTGGAGCGGGAGTGGAATGCTGAAAGTGGACCAGCGACACTGCAATGCCCATTGTGTAAGATGGAGCGAGAGAGAAAAGAAATGAGAGACAGACTTTGGCGGAGGCCTTTTTAAAAAGGCCTCGGGGAGGAATAGGGCGGGGGGAGAAGTATGGGGGACACGAGGACGGGTGGGGAATCAGGGAGGTGGGAGGTGACGCAAGGCAACGGCAAATTTAACAACACGGGTCCAGTTGAGGCGAACAGCGACAAAGCATCACCGAGACGGCGAGGAAGGGTGCGTCGGGAACGCGGACGACGACGAGGAAAGCGCGTGATCGGTCGCCCCGGCGGTTCCGAGCGAGGACACGGACGTCGTGCGGCGCGTTCCGGCGGGGTCCAGAATCAAGAGTGTTGTGATGTCATCGCACACACAAGGCACATCCTGACGTCACTGACTCATCTGTAAATTCCACGGCATTCTACACTCGTCACATGACATGTCACACCTATGTATACACAGCCACATATGACCATCACAGCGTTCCCCGTATGGCCTTGTCCATGCTCTCCGCAAAGTATCGAATGTTGCCCGAGTTGAGTCCCGCCATCGATATCCTCCCGTTCGTCGTCATGTACACATGCGCCTTGTCCACCAGCGCCTGCGACTGTACCGCGTTCATCCCCGTAAAGCTACAGCACCACAGTCAATACCACCGCGGCACCTCATCTCCCAACGCACCTGAACATGCCAATCTGCTTCGTGATGTGATCCCACTTTCCTGGCGTCTTCAACTCTTCGGTGAGCAACCTGTACAGCTCCTCTCTCATAGCAATAATCCGATGTGCCATCGTCTTGATGTCCCGTTTCCAGTCCTCAAACAACTCCGCATTATTCAAGATCAGCGCCATCTACACCCATGTTCATCATCAGAGTCCACGAAATAACACACTGCTCACCAGCCGCGCTCCGTGTGATGGAGGATTACTAATTTCACTCCGCTGCATCACCGACAACTGACTCTTTACCCGATTGGCAGTGTCCTGGTCTGGTGAAATAACATGAAGCGCTCCGATACGCTCGCTGTACAATCCAGCATTCTTCGCAAAGCTCTGATAAATTACCTACGTAAACCTTGCGCCCATTGACCCAAACGCGTATCTCGTACCTGACATATGAGCATCGGGACCTTTCTTTCCACGAAATACCTCACGGCCCACGCATCGTTTTCCAGGTCACCGCTCGCAAAACCTTGGTATGCGCAGTCGAAGAACGCATAATGATGCTTTGAGATGATCACCTCGGCCAATTCTTTCCATTCTTCCCTGGTCGGATCCACCCCGGTGGGGTTGTGTGCGCACGCGTGCATCAGTACTACCGAGCGCGGGGGTATGTTCTCCAAGGTCGATTTGAAGCCCTTGAAGTCCAATCTGATGGTACGCGAATCGTAGTACGGATATTCGAGTGGCGTGATGCCAACATTCTTGAAAAGAGCATGATGGATGACTAGATCAACCTAAGCGCAGCCCAAGCAGGACGGAGTTGACAACCAGCTTACTCCATGTGGGGTTGCTCACAAAAACCTCCTTCTGTCCGTTGAAAGCGTAAAACCTGCTGAGGAAGAGCGCGGCAAGGTGATTTGCTCCTGTTCCGGAAATAGTTTGCACGCTCGCAACGCGCCCCTCGGCAATGGCGGGCGAGTCTGAACCCATGATGAGTTTCGCGGCAGCCGAGGTAAACTCGGGCAGCCCAGTGATGGGAAGGTATTCATGGTTATAGAGGGGATCGTCGAGCAATCTTTCGGTCGCCTGTCAACCGCAGTCAACTAAAAATGAACAGCGAATGCGGACGGCACGAGCGGTGGACGAATTCGCAGACGTCATCATGGCACACCTTTTTGACGACGGGGAGTACCCAAGCCCTCCCATCGTTATCTCTATAGGCTCCCACGCCGAGATTGATCTTGTTCGGGTGTGGATCGGCGTTGCAAGCGGCGCTCAACTTGAAAATGCTATCCACCACGATGGTTTAGTCTGCGAAGAGGGTCTGATGGACGTGGCATACCTGTCTGGTGGAGCAAGGGGAACGCCTTGCCAAAGTTCTGTAAAAGCGGATGGAGTCACGAAGGGTGCATGGCCGAATCAACGGATCAAGACGGACCGCCGGACATGTTGGTTTGATCAGAGAGGTGTTGGTGAATGTGCAGAAGCCTGGAAGACATGGTGATGAGCAGGGTGGCGACGAGGAAGGAGGTGGGAAACGCTCGATCGCTGATAACCGAGCAGCAGTTCGAGTCGCATGTGATAGAGCGATGGAAAGAAAGACCCGACGTACCGATGGAAGGGAGGACGACGGGAGCTTGGTAGCGAACGCGGGATTAAATACGGGCCTCGGACTGCATGGCGGTTGGTATGTAAGTATGCGAGCGTGATTGGATCGCCGTGGTCAGCTGTTCGTCACCCTGCGAGCGATTTCCGCACTAGATAAACTCCGTGCGCTCCCCCGACTCCTTCCGACGTTCTTGTCAAAATGTCATGCCAGGCTGTAGCAGCCGTCCCGCTCCGATTACGACCGATTTCGCCGCATCTCACACGCGTTCGGATGGAAATGAGATGCACGATTAACTAGTATTTAAATCACATCGACGGGGAAAAAAGGTCGGTGTCCGTGTAGCAAGCCATCTAGCATGCTGTGACGATAAGAGGAAGGGGGTGGTGTCACGAAAACATCGACGGGAATGAGTATGTACTGATGAGGTGATAAATAATAATGCAAGAGTCATCGTCACGTTGATACCGCGAGGAGGGTGGTGTGGGAGAGGAGCCACAAGGAGGTCATGCTGTCGCCATCTTAGAGGCTACAGTCCGTTCGCTCTCGAGTTTCGCCTTGTTCCGCTCAAAGGCTTGCTGTCGGCAGTCCTCGAGCTTGTTGCAGTTGTGGTGTTCTGGGAGACGATGCTAGGGGAGAAAGCAGTGAGTCACACGATGACGGACAAGTTGATCGAGGACGGACTACACCACAGAATTCGACTCGGCAATGGGGACATTGGCCGACGATGCGGAGGACTGCAGAGTTGCAGGGCGATTCAGCTTGGAGTTGACAACGCTTCTTGGGAGCCATGAGTGGTGAGTTGAAAGCTGGAAGGAAATCAGAATGACAACGTTGAAAGAGGTGAGGGGGGGGGAAACTTACTTGAATGGAGGAGGGGAGAGAGGTAGTGGAGAAGGAGGAGGAGGAGGAGGAGGAGGAGGAGGAAGAGGAGGAGAGGTCTTATTAATGGTCGAGCACAGCTCCGGGGACGCGTCAGCCACACGTTTTAGATAGTAGCACAGCCACAATACCCGGTGTCCAGGTTGCCGGCTAGCAAATACGAGTACAACGCCCGTCGTTGTAGGAAACCCTCAGCTCATCGAACCCCTCCAGATCTCGACGCCCTCCCAGTCCGACCAGTCCCACCTTATTCCAGCTCGCTCCATCGCTTTGCGAATTTTTTTGATCGGTACCCGGGTCATTGGCACCGGTGCGCACGCGAGCGCTCCGTCGATGACTTCTGAGTCCCGTCGCTCGAGCGCTACAAAGAAGAGGAGGGGTTTCAGTGGTTCGATTTCGCGGCTAGATGCGGCCAGGGCTCGCACTGTGCGGAAGAAAGGCTGGACGAGGGACAGATCGTACAACGTATCGCTGGATATAATTAAATCAAAGGGTGGGCCGAGCAGATCTTGTTCTGCACTGGCTTTGCATGCGTTGGAAGCGTCGCTATCGGGGGTGATACGGATGGGATCATTCCACGTCCATCTATCGCTCTCCACGTTCCAATCCAATTCACGAACTTGGATGGATCCAGCGGTGGTGGGGAGATGGGGCAGATTCGCAGCGATGTTGTGCCTCAGTACGGAATTGCAGACGTGTGCGGTGTCGGTAGCAAGCACGTCATATCCGAGTGCGCCGAGCACGAGGCTGTTGTCAATCGAGGTCCGTGGATCAACGAGGACGTGATGGGACATACGCGGTGAGGCCGACGCCGCTGCCCAACTCCACGGCCCGCGGACGTCTTTGCTTAGGGACGGGTTGGTAGAGCAGATAGGTAGAGAGAATCTGGGCTGCGAGCCAGAGGGCGGTGCCGTTGCTGTGGCCGTCGTCGGACTGGGAGAGACTGAAAGTGTAGGATTGGAGGGAGAACTTGAGCGAGGGGACGTGCTTGGTGTGGTGGGCGGGGAGGACCATCGTGTCTTATTGGTCGGTTGATTGGCGAGTGCGACGGAAATGACTCCGTCGCGCCTCTTTCAAGACCCTTCCAACACGTTCCCTTCCACTCCACTTCCCGCCCTCGTCCCGCCCCCATGAAGGCCTTCCTCAACAGGCTCAACCGCGGCCTGTCCAAGGACAAGGACAAGGAAAAGGACAAGGAAAAGGACGCCGTCGTCGCCCGCGACCGTAGCGACACAAACACCCTCAGCTCGTCATCCAACTCCAACGCCCACTCCCCACACACGACTCCCCCCTCTCGCGAAAAGAGAGAACTCCAGCTGCCCCCTCTCCCCGAATGGCCCCCTCTCCACTCTCGTACAGAAAAGGGACACGTCCCTAGCATTACCCCCACCCAGATACAGAGGTCCGCCAGTGCCGGCACCACAGGAACCAACGCCGGCACCCCTTCCTCCATCGCATCCGCTAAACCCTTGCCCGACCTCTCTACCCGTCCCCTTCCTCCCATCGAAGAACCAAACGATGCTGACAATGACAGTGGCGTCGGTCTCCCAGTATCCTCCCCCGTACCCCACACCACAGATCCTTCAGAACCCCCAACCAAGTCCGCCGCGCGCAAGGTAGCAGAAACCGCGGTTAACTCGGAAATACAGAAAAAAGTTGCTTTCATCTCTCCCCCTCCGACCCCATCAGGACCCTCAACCTCACAGCCCCTTCCTGATACAACCACGAACCTCATTATCTCCGGACCACCCTCGCAAGCGCCTGCGGCTGTCCCCCTCAAAACCACTCTCTCACGTTTTCAGGCCACACATGGCAAGGACACGCGTGGCTCTACATTAACCGCTGCCTCCTCTTCACGCACAGACTTGGGTTCCAAAGCAACCACGACCAACTCATCCTCCGCTACCCCTACTTCCACCTCCATACACCCCAACAAAGCAACCTCGACACGCACTGTAACTTCACCCTATCCTGGCTCTGTGCGTTCTGGCACTCCTTATTCTTCAATGTCCAACACGAGCACCCGGATCCTCGCCGTCTCCTCGTGGAGCGAAGCTGCAGAGGAGGATCTGGTTAGCAATCTTGGTCCCCGCGAGCGCACAAGACAAGAAGTACTTTGGGAGATCGTCGCTAGCGAGGAACGGTATGTCCCTCGTCTTTTCGCCGCCTGTCTAACCGTCGTTACTTGACATACGCAACCCAGGTACGTCAACGATCTCCAGAAAATGAAGGAAACCTTTATCGAACCCCTCCTCCATCCTTATGCGTCACCACCTCCGACTTCGCCGTATGATTATGATGAATATGCTTCTCCGCCTGCCCGCGTTGATTCTCCACTCGAGTCCGTCGACGTTCTTCCCATCGCTGCTCGCTTCATGTCTCCTACTGGCTTCCGTTCCGATGGCATCTCTGGCTTTACCCCCGAAACCAAGTCTCTGGCACCCACCACACCAAACATTGATGACGAATCGGGCGAGTCGGAAATGGAGGATGATCATCTCCCTGGCTTGCAACACAACCGCACGAATGTGTCTGCCAAACACAGTCATCCCCGTTCTCCGTACCGTATCGGCTCAGCTCTGACCGGCAAGAATAGTAAAGTCAAGGAGTCGGTACCTTTCCCATCACGTTCCCATGGGTCACTTCCCCCAATTCAGCGCATGAACCAGGTCAATGCATCTTCGCAGTCGCTCGGACGGCAGTCTGGTCCTGAACGTGAGCGGGATAAGGATCGCGAACGGAAGGATAGCGTAAAAACGACGCCAACGGTTCACAGCCGTCTACTCCGCAGGCCTAAGCGATCACAGCAGGACGGGCCGTTACACACGGCTGTTCCTCCACACCTCATCCCCGAAGACCTGCGGATATGTCTGGAGGTCATTGAGAGTGGCGTCCTCGACGGACACGTCAAGCTCAGCGAAGGTTTGAGAAAGCGGTATGAGGAACAATACCCCCTCGTTCGGTCCCTTGCAGACGTCTTCGTCTCCAACGTATGTACTCATTCAGTCGCAATGGAGTAGTTGTTGATCTGCCACAGTCACACATCTTCCAAGGCTATGCTACTTACGTCCTACACCTTGAGCGTGCGCTTGAGCAGGTGGATAACGCCCTTTCCACAGCGAGTGCTGCCAAGAAGCCCAAGAATCAGGACGCTGCAGAATGGCTCAAGGTGTGCAAATCCTTGCAGCGAGCGGAAGAATTGGCCGCCGACAAGGGCGAGACTGGTCTCGCAATCACATTATCGAAACCCTTCCAGCGTCTGCTCAAGTATCCCCTTCTTTTCCAAAATCTTCTCTTCCACACCGACCCCAGCACGTTTGAATATGAGAGCACCCTCCAGATGGTCGCTGAAGTAGAGTCGATCGTGCGAAGCATTGAGGATGAGAAGATCCAGAAAGAGGACCGAGACAAGACGAGGGATGTCTTCGCGCGTATCGAGGGCCTTGACAAGGTGAAGCAGCTGGCGATCCCGAAACCTTCACGTCTGCTCTTGGAAGAGAGGCAGCTCATCTTCGGTCGTGAGGGATCGGCGTCAGCCTCGTCATCGCCTAAAGGGTCAGGTCCCCCGCCAGTGATGGCCACGAAGAACGTCAAGGGAAAAACGTCGTTCCGACGGCTGAGCGATGTTCTTGGCGGAGGTTCTGGTATGGGAGGCAAAAAGGACCTGTGGCTAGTGGTCTTCAACGATGTCGTGTTGAGGTGTCAGCGTACTGGGACCACATCGTTACCACTGGTATCTGGCACGAGCTCGCGTGCTACTTCCTTGCCAGAGATGCCAGGCAAGTCAAAATATGCGACATCTGGGCGTCGAAATTCGCATACAAAGCCGCGAAACTTGTACAAATTTCTCAAGGTACGTGAAATGTCTGATGCTTCTCACAATATCACGCTTATACATCTTCCAACAGATAGAAACGTGGGCGATCGGAGACGTAATCCAACCAAAAGAAGGTATTGTGGCTATGGAAGAGTAAGTCGCCATTATGCATCAATAGTCGCATCTGACCTTTCTTTCAGTGTTGCTCGGTCCAAGGCAGAGGCGCATTCAACCCATAAGCCAAGGATCATTCCACTTCCGGATGACGATGAAGACGGAGACGATGACTCCGATGATTCGGATAAGAAGAGCAAGATGAGCTTCTCCTATTGGGGTGCTGACAAGATCACGCTCCAAAAGCCGGTTTTGAAGCCCAAGCAACACGCTGTTGGCGGGTCCACCCGACGCGTGTCTCCAGGTGGGACCTCTTACGCCCGGGAGTCTTCAGCCAACGCAAAGTTTGGCACCCGGCTGGTGTCTGGTGATCAACTTTCACCCGCCATGCGACCTGCGAGCAGAAAGACGCAAGCAAGCTCAAGTACCAAGACTCGTGTTAATCCATCGGACGATAGTCACTCCATCAAGGCAACCGTGACTCGCCCCGCCTGGGATGCCAGCACCCGTGGTGGCAATCCTCCGAAGCGACCTCGCCAAACCTCTCAATCTAGTGCAACCACTCGCGCCACTGTGACAGCCACCCTAACCACCAATAACGGCAATACCAACAAGCCTCAGCTCTCCCCCGTTGCATCGGAAGACTCGGGAGTAGGCTTGTATCGCCAACTCGTTGCCCAGGACCCCTCGTTGACTCAATGATGTTCCAACCTCTTTTTCGTTTGCTTGCAGTCGTCCTACCTAGACTTCACCCGCCCTCGTTCATAACTAAGTTCCGTTATATTCATCCATTGCGTTCTTGAACTCACACTGCGCTCGCTTACTTCATTGCTTCCTGCCCTGCATCATGACTGGCACATTCCTTGATTCTTCCGCCTGCTTGCGGACGCATTTTCTGTCGATCGGTAGCCAAATGTTTGACGATACCTTATCACTCTCATTGAGAATCCTTTTTTTTTTATATCACATTCTCTATTTGCGGAACCACATTGACCATCTAATTCTAATCCAACACTCTGATACCAGCACACCAAGCCCCGCTGGCGCGGTTACATCGCATTTTTTTTCATATCCGTCAGCATGTATACTAAATCGCCATCGTGTTATCAGACCTTTTCTGTCACCCCATATGCCGCATTGTGAATGCTGACGCTGCGCCCACTAGGGTCTGACGCACAACCCCAATCGCCACGCGGTATCCAGCTGGAAAACGATCGCCATCAGAAGCCATCACACGTGAAAAAGTCAAACTCTATTGATCTCACCGCACGGCTGTCTTGACCGCGGCATCAGAAGGGAAGTGAGCTGAGGGGAAAGTGAGCCTCGGACGCTTGAGGCCACAACGCGAATGCTGTACCTTCAAAGATCTCCCGAATGAAATATGCTTCTTTCGTATCGGGTGTGTCCACGGGCCAGCGTACTGCTCGCTGGGCGAACGCCTCGTCCGAGACGAGTGCAGCGGCGTTATCCTTCATTCTGTGGAGCGATCTCGTCAAGGCACGCAGCCACTCGGTGATATCGGAGACCCACCCATCTATCCACGAATACCCGACGCCATCCGAAAACTGTTCCTTCTGTCTCCAGAGGATAGATCTGGGCAGGTAGGGCTATAGACAAACGATATCACATTCAGAAACGTATTCCCCAGACGGATGTCGCTCACCTTTCCGTCCGGTGAACAATCAAACGCCTTGCGTAAAATGTACTTGGTGGATGTGAGTCCCCCGGCCTTGAGCGCGTGGTGGGGAGCGACAAGGGTCCACTGACCTTTTCCATCTTCGGATGCCCGTCTCCGTCGAACTCTTGTGACGAGCCCTTTGAAAATAATTTCTCTTTCGGATCAATGTTCATCGCAACGTCCAAGAACGACCTGTCAAGGAAAGGTACACGCGCTTCGAGTCCCCATGCCATAGTCGACCTATGAGATCGTCGATACAGATCAACGAATAGGGAACGGAGGTCTGCTCACTTGTTTGCACGAAGACAGTCCGCCGTGTGGAGATTTTTGACTCGGCGTACACATTCCTGGTGGAACGACTTGCTATCGGGCGCAGCATGGAAATACAAGTATCCTGCCAGTGAAAGTGGATCAGCTCCTCGGATGTATGCGTCCCTACGTAAGGCAACCGTTCCGCACCTCCGAAGATTTCATCGCTACCCTCCCCGCTTAGCACCATCTTTACGCCCATGGCCTTGATCTTACGACTGAGAAGGTACATGGGCGTGCTTGCCCGAACGGTCGTCACGTCGTACGTCTCAAGATGATAAATGACGTCTGGAATTGCATCCAGTCCTTCCTGCACGGTGAAGACAAACTCGTGATGAACGGTACCCAAAAAGTGTGCTGCTTTCTTCGCCGCTAAAAGGTCGGGAGAGTGTTCCAATCCAATCGAGAATGAGTGTAGTTGGGGCCAAGAGGCAAGCATCGCTGTTGGCCGATCGGTTAGCGCTGGTATACACATGCATAGTCTCGACTCATCACCTCGTTCGCTTATATCGTCCCATTTTGGGGTTGGGGGGCCACTCGTAGCCTCGGCTAGCCTGCGCTTACGAGCCTCGAACTGGGCTTGGGCGACCTTTTCTGTCTCCCGTGTAGCAATGGCAGCGATCAAGCTGCTGTCCAAGCCGCCGCTCAGTAAGACACCGTAAGGTACCTCGGACATTAACCGTTTCCGAACGGCTGCTTCGAGCGTTTCGCGAATCGAGGTGTAGTCTACTGCCGTGGTAGGGGGGAGCACGTTCTCCTGGTCGCCATCGAACCACGAAGGCTGGTAGTAACGTGTTGTGGAGTTGTCCCGACTGTCGAACACATGACCAGGAGGAAAGGATATGATTTTGTCACATTCATCCACGAGGGCTTTGAGTTCCGATGCGAAATAGGTTACCGCCGGTCGTTTAGAGCTCCAACCCTGATAAAGAGTGGTGATTCCAACGGGGTCACGGGCAGCGATGATCCTAGACGGCGTCACGGATTCGTCCAACAAGACAAAAGCAAACATTCCATCGAGGAACGCAGGGACGTTTTTATCGTGTTTCTTGTACTGATATACCATGCATATGAGGCGAGGGATGGATAAAAAGCGAGATCGATCCACATACCAAGGGTAAAATGACCTCACAATCAGAGTGAGTCTTGAACTTGATGCCTAACTCGAGGCTTGCGCGAAGGGAGAGATGGTTGTAGATTTCGCCGTTGACGGTGAGGGTGAGCTTGCCGTCTTCGCTCACGAGTGGTTGTGCACCAGTATCTGTACGCGCATTAGATCGCCCCCTGTCCACATCGAGACCCGACACGAACCGACTCCAACGATGGCGAGGCGTTCGTGGCAGAGCATGGCATCCTTGCCAACATAGCACCCTGACCAGTCTGGACCACGATGGCGAAGATGTTTGGACAAACCAATGAAACGGGCACGATCTGCGACGGGCCTTTCGAGGCCGTGTACCGCGAAGATTCCGCACATGTCCTCGAAAGACGTCTGCAAGGACGACGAGGATTAAGTAATTCCCAGTCGTTCGTCCATGACCGTCCACTCGACCGACGTCCAGCGTCTGTTCCTTCAGGCAGTCTTTTCTCGCGGAATTCTTTCCTTCACGCACGCTCAAGTCCTCTGGGAAAAATGCATAGGCGCGGTCAAAGGTCGAATCAGAGTATCGACGACTCGTCCCAGTCTGACTTTCATCTCCCCAAGCCGCCAATCCTTCGCTCGGCGTACAGTTCGACGACAGCAGACAAGCATGGAACAAGTTCGTCTCCGATATTAACACTGCTCTCAATCCCCTTGACCTCGAATTTCGTCATCTGGCGGACGAGCAAACCGGAGTAGAGATGTACGTGGTGGTGCGTGACTCGTCTACATCGAACACCTTGCTCGCGCTGACCCAACGTTCGTTCCAATCAAGGTGAACACGAAAGACGACGAAATTGCCCAGATAGCCACGGATTACACCCCCCTCGAGATCGCTTACTTCAAGGCGGTCGTACGTGATCCAAACCTCGACAAAGCGTCCACATATCTGACACTATCCCAGGTCGAACATATCATGCTCGCACCGCATGAGGCATATTCCGTGTCGTCGCTCGCTGCCCTCCGCGAAGCAAGCTCGCTCAAATCAAACATGACCAAGTCTCAAGCGGAAGCCGTCCTGGCCAGTCTGGTGGCCAAGGGATGGCTACTGAAGAGCAAGTTGAGGCACTCTCAATCTATCCTGCTTTCTTGGTGTTGAATCTTCCCTAGACGTGCACGCTATTCGCTCTCGACGCGCGCGCTTCTCGAGCTCTTGCCCTACCTCAGGTCGAATTATCCCGAAGAGTGTCTGGAGTGCACGATTTGCATGGAGGCAGGTCTTTTTCTCTTTCTTTTTGCATTGAATTTATCTGATTTCGCATTCGTCGTCCTTAGATCGTCACACGTGGTGCCGGTTGTAATACATCCAACTGCAAAACGAGGATTCATTATCATTGTTTTAAAAAGCTTCGCGCCCATCGCACGCAGTGTCCCGCCTGTGGGACGGACTGGCCACAAGATGTAACAACCCTCAAACCTGTAGGCGAAGCTGCTGTCAAAAATGGTCAAGATGAAGGCTGGCGTATACGTAGGAAGAGCACGACAGCGAGTGACGAGGACGAGGAAGAAATGAGGATGGACGAAGATGAGCCTGAGCCATCTCAGGTCAGGCAAACTCGGCGACGTGGTAAAAAAATGGCAGCCGCAATGGATGTTGACGAAGACGAGCAAGAGGAAGAGGAAGATGGAAACGAGCCTCTTCGCAGGTCTCAAGCTAACGCGCCCCGCCGTTCTACAAGGACGCGTTGACGCTGGTGTGTCCTATAATTTGCAAGTACTAAATGTTCTTTATGGGCTAGGCATACCTCAATTAAGTGTATTACTCGTCTATTGACACCACTCTCCGTGCCATCGCGCGGGGATCCGCAACGCGACCTTCGTCTAGTCCTGCGCCAAGCGAGGTATCCACAAACCCGAACTTTCCTTTTCCCCAGACTTGTACTCGTCGCTTCTCTCTCTGGCCCTCGCCAAATTGTTCATTCCATTTGCGCAAGTCCGCCAAGGAACCTAATGATTCAGAACTCGAGGGTGTGATCTCTTTAAGTGCTTTGGTGAAGTGTCTGAGGGAGATGGTCCGAGTATAAGCCGTGAACGAATCGGACGTGGAAGCATCTGAGTTGTTTGTCAGGGGCTCTTGCGTAGAAGCCGTCAGGAACGATCTCCATGGCACGCTAACCCCCTCCTTGACTGCATCGAGAGCAGCAGAGACACACAAGTCTTTAGGACTCTTATGTTAGAAAGACATGTTCCAAGTAACCAAAAAGCCAACGCACGCTTCAAATCCGATCCCGAAAAGCTTTCGGTCTGTCTAGCCAATGCCTTCACATCAACATCCAACGCCAACTTCTCGTCACGCAACAAAATACCCAGAATGCCTGAAACGCAACAATATTGCTAAGGCGCCTTTCGCCACAAAACAAAAAGAAGACACCGCTCACCTTCTCTTTCTTTCTCTCCAGGTAGGTCGACCAGCAATCTCCGTGGCAATCTCCGCAATACTGCATCGTCAAGATCGAAAGGCCGATTGGTAGCACCGATAACGACGACTCTCTCTTCCACACCCGATTGACTCTTCAGTCCATCCATCTCTTGCATAAACTCGGTGATGACCCCCCGATGCGCCATGGCACCACCCGAGTCGCGAGCAGATGACCGAGCCCCGAAAAGTGCATCGATTTCATCGAGGAACACAACACAAGGGGACAAGCGACGAGCAAGGCTAAAGACTGCTTTGACCAGTTTCTCCCCTTCGCCGACGTACTGAGTAGGTCAGGGATAATCAGGGATGGAGCGAGCAGAGTACAAGGAAAGAGGCATACCATATCCATAACGTCGGATGGTGAGACCATCAACATCCTGCAACCGGCCTCCTTCGCAAGAGCCCGCACTACGAGGGTCTTACCAGTTCCCGGAGGCCCGAACAGAAGACAGCCAGTCATGGCATGCTCTTTCAAAATGCCAGTTTGAAAAGCTACAGGATGAAGAAGCGGGAGCGAAACCAGAGTCCTCACAGAGTCGATTGTATGTGGGGGAAGATGGACCTGCGCAAAAGTCGTCGAGAGTGTAGCTAGTCAAGTGTTATCAGTGTTCATGCATGGCACCCGTCGAATCCAACGAAAGTGACTCACCAGGATCGACGATGCAACCCAATAGCCGCTTTTCATGAGGATCAAGGTCTTCGTCTTGCTTTATCTTTTCCACTACCTCATCTATGGGTCTGACTTCTTCACCGTCCTCGAGCTCCAGTGCATCTAATTCGTCCTCGGTGGCGTCCTCAGGTTGGCCTTCGCGAGCACGAACACGTGCGTCTTTTGACCACGCCCGACGGCGATCGCGTGAAGAGCGTTGTGCTGCCCAGGCGTGGTGTATCGCCGACCAGGGCACGGAAGTCGGTTCGAGAGTTGCGCCGGGCGTCTTGGATGTCGTGGAGGGAAGTACAGTGGGTGAGATAATGGAAGAGGAGACAACACTTCCAACTGCTCGGTCTGCAATCTGACGTATCGAAGACCAAGGCTCGATGCGTGTGCTCCAGTCTTCCCACATCTCGAGTTCCTCGGGGTATTGTAAGCCAGTCGACGAAGGTGCATCGACGCCGGGGGGGTGTTCAGCATCAGCAGAAGGTTCAATAATTCCCGCGTCTGCTTCAAGCTCTCCATAGTTTGACTCTGATGCCTTTTTGACTTGATCGATTCCTGCGTCAACTTCTGCCTCGTCGGTCGACGCGCCGTCCGCTACACCCTTCGCACCGGCATCTAATACGCCCCCAATTCCTCCAACACCTAATCGCATAGCCAACTCGTTTACCTCCCTCCGTCGAGCCATCCTGCACTTTCCTTCGGCACCTTGATCGCGTGAACTGGGTAATATGACAGAAGCCCGGAAAAACTTTCCTGAAGCGCCTCCTCCTGGGCTGCCATCCTCGGAGTCGCCTTGTCCACTCCCAAGCATATCCAGGAAGGAGGGGGAGCCCCCTCCCAATAAAAGTATCGGCGGACGCGGAGGATCCAAATCAGATGAACCATATGAAGGAGCTGGCTGACCGGCCGCTTGAGAAGACCCGTTAGCTCCAACGCCGCTGAAGGGAGGATAACCTGGAGGAAACGAGGCGAAGAGTCGCGGGACATCCTCGAGGAGTGCAGCATCTCCGTTTCTTTCCCATCGCCGAAGACGCTCTCGAAGACGTTTTTCGCGCGCCAGTGTGGCATACTCATCCTCGCCCCATTCGGAAGAAGGTTGCAAATATGTCGCGCTGCTGTTGGGACTAGCGCTAGGAGTAGATGCACCAAGACTAGAACGAGCAGTGTGTCTCCGGCGGCTACTACTAGTTGGAGCTGGGTCGGGCGGTGCCTTTGCTCTGAGGGATGTTGAGAACGATCCGGCGAAAGCGGACAAGGCGAACGAAGATGGCCCGACGAGTGGTGGTGTCATACCGCACACGATTGTCATTGGACATGCGACAGGGGACGAAGGACGCGCGATGGGTCCTGTCCTACGAGCGCGTACCGCACTGAGCAGGTGGGGATACCAAGTGGCTGCCGTAGGCGCAAGGGTGGGGAAGTCGCGAATGTAGACTATGCGGGGGCGGATGCGCTGAGGCTGTGATGATTCTGGAGATGAAGGAGAGGGCATATTGATGAGTTCATCGAAAAAGGCCTTGATTCGACTTGAGGTGGGGGATGAACGAGATGGAGTAAAGACTGAGGAGGGACGTCCACGAGACGCGGCGACTGGGGCAAGGACGTGGAGAGTCATTTGAGAAACTCCCGCTGATGGAAAGAAGCCGGGTTCGGACTCCTCTTCCTCTTCAGTGGTAGGAGAAAGGCGGCGAGAGGGAGGAGGGGCGGGATGGTAGTGAAGAGGATTTCTTGGTAGCTGGATAGCATTGGCTGCTGCAGGGCAGACGGATCAGCGCATGGGCAGCAGAATGGATGATGCTGATGACTGCACCTTTTCCGAAATGGCCCCATTCACCTGCGGCGAGGTGAACAGAATCGATCACGAGAACCTCGGCGCCAGTTCTACGGGCCAACTCGCGGACGGTCTCATCGAGGACGTATTCGCCACCCTCTATGGGACAGTACAGAGCCAGGGTTGGTTCTATTGGAGGACCTGCAGGAGAAGAGTACGCGGCACGATGTTGTGTCTGGGGATGGAGGGTGATGTGCAAGTTGGTGAGAGCCTCATCGAAGAGCTCTGGTGGGGGTAACACGGTCGAGTCTGGAGGTGAATGAGGGACCCATAGGATGTCGAGTCCGAGAGGCAGCTGGGGTCTATCGTCGGTGTCCTTGGGAGTGACGGACGTTCTCTGTCTGCGAGGCGGTTTATCCTGGGCAGGGTCTGGGACAGGATCTGACTCTGGGGGAGAGTCTGAGGCGGCGAGGACGGTCTGGTCGCCGTTGTGCTCGTCGACGACTGGCTGCGATGATGCGAGTCGCCTGTGCACCCTCGACGACGGCTGGTCTGGCTGGGTGCTGCTCACGTTGGACTCCTTTGGCGACTTGGTGCGGGCGAGGGTCGATGGACCGAGCCGTGTGGTAGATATCCTGGAAGCCTCGAGGACTATCCTGGCGAGCTGCGACGTCCTTCGCATGGCGTCGATGTCGCTCGCTGCGTCGCGTACTATGTTTTCTTCTGGTCAGTATTATTTCTCACGACCGCCTGCTGTCCGTGCACGTCCCCCACGCCGTTCTTCGTCTCCCCCACCATGGGTCGAGACAGACCCGGAGCACTCAGAGTACGTCTCGGATACGAACGCTGACTTGGTCTCACACCCCACCCAGCCGAACTGCATATCATAACACTGGGACTCCCCCATCTCAGGATACGTATTTCATGTCTACATTTTTCGCCGAGGTGCGTTCTCTTCCACCGCCGTCACGTCCGTCGTACAGATCCCGAGCTGCAGACTACCTCTATTCTAGAATCCATCTCCGCGCTCAATGCAAACGTCACCGCTATCGCTGACCTGCATGCACGCCTCCTGAATGCACTCTCCGACCAGGATCATGCAGCCAAACTCAGAGTCCACTCGCATGCTCAGCAATGCACTCTCAAACCGTATCACAGCCTTGAGGATCCAACCAGGAGGCGCCAGTATGCAGGACATGGAGATTAGAAAGAACAGAGTGCGTCTACGCTGTCCGAATCGCAACGTGTCCCTGAACATTATAATAGATCATACTGGTGTACGGTAAATTCGTCGAGACCCTCCAAAGATACCAAGATGTCGAAAAGTACTATCGGCAAAGGTACAAGGAACGAGCGGAACGGCAGTTCAAGAGTGGTAACTCCCGCCCGCTTGCCTGTGACCAGTCGCTTTACCCGGTCCTTACATGCAGTTAAACCCGATGCAACTGCGGACGAGGTATCCGCCGTCGTGAACGACACTCAGGGTGGCAGCAATACAATATTCCTCCAAGCTGTAAGTAATCCATTCGAATATTCACGATGGCATACTGAACGGTCACCTCATAGATCTCGTCTTCCGACCGCAATGGTGAATCAAGGCAAGCGTACCGCGAAGTCCAAGAGTGCCACCATGACATTCAGCGGATCGATGTCACCCTGGCAGAACTTGCGCGGTTGTTCAACGACGTTTGCTCGTCCTCTCACTCGGATGTATACCCTGCTAACCGTGCTGACTTAGACGGCTGTACTGATTGCACGGCAAGACGAACAGATAGCCTTCGTCGAGACCAAGGTTATCGTTGTCGAAGAAGATACTAGGAAGGAGTAGGTGGTTCAGTCTCATCGTTAGGACCGATGTAAATGACGGAACTTTAGGGTTGGCCAGGTGGATGTTGCAATAAGATACGCACGCTCCGCTCGACGAAAACGATGGATATGTTTTTTTATCACGATAATTTGTGATCTTGATCGCTGTCGGTATTGGAGTGGGTGTGTATGAGTCGCAGCGCTCTTCGAAGCACTCTTCTAGCGATGACGACGACGACGACGATACATGAGTAAAGGAGTACTGCGTTGTTTATCTTCTTTGTTTTCGGACGTATACCCGTATGGACGTTTATGAAGCCAGCTGACGTGATGCGTGTCCTCTTTTCCATTTGCACACAGCGCGCGTCATTTCTGCCTTTTCTTCACGTTCACTGCGACGTGCACAGCTCCAACCCACGACGTCCCCTTCGCCACCAGAAACAATGAGCAGACACGCCAACGGCTCAGCCCACGGTTCGCCTAGCACCCGGAAATCTGTCAGACAGAACTCCTTGCGACATGTCGATGCCAAAGTTGCCGTAGATCTTGCAACCGCCCAGACTTATTCTGAAAATGTCTTTTTGTTCATCCCCAACCTTATTGGTAAGAATTTGTGACCGTTCTCCCGTGCAGCCAGACCAAATTGTTGAGCCATGACCTTGCCGACAGGCTACACACGAGTCATTCTCGCCGGACTTTCTCTTCATTTCATGAGCTATCATCCGAGATACTCTACCCTCGCATACTGCATATCATGTCTTCTCGATGCAGTGGATGGTCAAGCCGCCAGGGCGCTCGGGCAGACATCAAAGTTTGGTGCGGTGTTAGACATGGTGACTGATAGGTGTGCACCCCACGTCCCCCCGTCTTATCCACCCCAGCTGCGCTGACCGCTGTTTGAAAAAAGGTGTACCACATCATGTCTTCTATGCTATCTCTCCTCGGCATACCCAAGTTTCGCCCTCGGTTTCCAATTCCTTATTGCGCTTGATTTCTCGAGTCACTACATGCACATGTACAGGTGGGTGGCATATGCCGCCAGCACACGATAACGTTGTTGACGCATTCCCACCCACAGTTCTCTCGTGACGGGGTCTCGGAGCCACAAGCTTGTCAAGAGCGATGTGAGCCGTATTTTGTGGTATTATTACAATGACTCGGTCCGTAACCGTAACCTGACGTGTTGAACTTGACTCTTGATGACGATGTCGTACAGCGCACCCTATTTTTCATGTGTGCGGGTAACGAAATGTTTTTCGTCTCCCTTTATCTCATGAAATGGATCGACACTCCTATCACGGAGTCTCTCCCTCTCGGCATTTTTCCGTTCTCTGTATATCTGACGTCGTTGACGTGGCCTCAAGTTCTGGCGCTGGTGTCTTTCCCCATATGCTTGGCCAAGAACATTATCAACCTCGTTCAGCTTTGGAAGGCAAGTAAAATCCTTGTAGGAGTGGATTTGGCGGAGAGGGCCGCCGCGCGGGAGAAGGGACAATAAAAGGGACACTATTAGGGATGAGTCAGAGCACTGCAGGACTGATTACATCTAGATGGGGAGGATTATCTGCCATGGACAGACGCTATGGCAAGTTAGCTTGCGCAGTTCATAACTATCACCAAGTATTCCGACTTCGAATGGCCGGAAGCCGTACTCGCACCACACGTGAATTTACCGCCCTGTGTTTGCCATTCCATATATCGTTGCAAGACGGCGTGTCCTAGTCCATAGATACATACTGCACGACGGAATTCTCTGCGGGCAATTCACATGATGCGGGTCTCAAAGCTTAGCCGAGTCAACTAGTTGACCAGTACTAGTGGGCAACTAGAGCGCTGCAAAAGTACGGCCAAAGTTAATAGAAAGTGCGGAGCTTCAATCTCCGCTTGAATATTCGGGAATGTCCAGATCACACATATTGACAAAAACGGTAAACCTAACCCTAGTACAATTCCAGAAAAGTATAATACCCTTAGCATAACATATTACTAGCCTGAACTACAGATTCGGGAAAAATGAGCAGGGGGGCATACTGACAGTAAGGTCTGTGTATACATACATGCTCGCTCGCTCGGGTGGTGGCATGATGAGGGGTGGCAGCAGGTGAAAGGGCGAAGCAGGCTAGCAGTGGGTCAAGGCTTGTCGTGTGTGTCAATTGGCATACTGCTGTGTGGTACTTGAGAATCTGTAAAGCTGCAAAGCTGAATGGCTATGCAGATATGGAACTATGAAGTTTTGTCTTCAGAGCTCGAGCTTTACTATGGCATGCTGGGCAACTGGTTGGCTATGCAGGGCTGTATAGCAAAATCCTTTACATTGCCATGTATTACTAGTGGGGACTGGACAAATTGTTGGGTTTTGCTGATGTGCTCGACAAACGGTGACGATGACAGGTAAACGGCGACGACGACGAGGGGAGTGAGCGGGAAAAGATAATAAAGTCATCACTATATACAACTTGTGATAATATTAGCCGAGAGGTGGCCAGGGTCTTTGTGACTCAAAAGAAGCTCGGGATCCCGGACTTTTTATTGGCTCACCGGAACGGTCGGCTAGCAATCAAGCAATGTGAACGACGCGTGATGAGAATACAGTACGCCAAGTTTTCAGACTCCGACTAGGACCTAGAAATTCGATTTCGGCCATCCGCTCGCTCTTCTCTGCCCTACGCTTCCTTCCTGCATGGCTTTGTACAGCCACCATCCGAGATTTACCATCGCTCTTCTCGTCCTCATCTTCATCTCGCTCCTCCTCTTCGCGAACTCGGAATCGAGACTCGACTCGGTGCATGGCAGCCATCTCGCCGAGTCACTGGGGATCGAAGAGGAGCAGTACCAGAAAATGTTCAGCCGACGGCAGGATCTCATCAAGAAATGGGGCCCTACCCCCGATAAAATCGACCCGTAAGTTGCCTCCTCGTTCTGTATGCACGGACCAACTTTTTGTCAGCTTTCCCTCGCATGGGGAATTCTACACGCTCTGTGAGTGTCTGCGCGTATTTTTGATCCAGCGGGCTAATATTGTTACGCCAGGGGACTTCTTCCTCCCATCCTACAAGTGTCCACATCGCGTTGACCGTGTCGGAGTTATGGGAGATGGCGGTAAATGGGTCTGTGGCCTGGAACGCGTCGTCCCAAAAAAGAAGTGTGTCATGTACTCCTTTGGTATGGACCTCGTTCCCTCGAGCATCAGCAGACACTGAACGCCGTCCTAGGCATAAATGGCGAGTCCTCATTCGAAGCCGACATGATGAAGGCAGCACCGGGCTGCGAGATTTATGGCTATGATTTCAGTGTCAACTCTGTATGTGTCCCGTTTGCGGTCGTCGAGTCTGTTCGTTCATCTCTATCAGTTTGGACCAGAAATCGAACTCCAGTCGGATTTGAAGCGCCGTTCCCACTTTTTCCCCTACGCTCTTGGTCCCAAAGACGCCTATAGCGCGGTTGACGACCCCAAGATGTACACCCTACGTACTTTGATGGAACGGAACGGACACGACTTCATCGACGTGCTCAAAATCGATATCGAAGGTAACGAATTCGACTCGCTTGAGGTCTTCATCGACAGTTTCCACGGCGAACCACTTCCTTTTGGCCAGCTCCAGCTCGAAGTGCACGTCTACAGTGGCAGCGCGTGGCAAGATTTCCCCAAGTTCCTCAAATGGTGGGAGAAACTCGAAGAAGCAGGGCTGAGGCCGTTCTTCTCCGAGCCAAACCTCGTCTATGTGAACCTCGTGAGGGGCGTACGTCCCGATTTAATAGAGGTATGCATTGCAATTTATTATTTGATGATGGTAACACAGGGCTCAAATTGTGAGAACAGTACTCTTTCATCAACATCCGCGGAAGCCATGAATTAGTGTCCGATCGTCCCCTACCTCACCGTCGCATCTCACAGTAACACTTTCCCAACTATACCTAGGCCTACCTGTATAATACTTGGCATGGTTCTGGTTTTGTCACGTACTTTTGCCAATGCCCCTTTATTTCTTTTGCATGGACCCTTGCACTAATGACAGTTGCCTTTTATCAGAGTAGCGCGGCCGTCTTGACTCCGGCTGACAAGCATTAGGGCAGAAAGCTGTATCGGTGCCTTGCGTTGCTGAACGAAACTGCGCGATCGAACTTCACTCGTTCGAGGAATAATTTCGTGGCGTCAGTTGGATTTGTAACGCTAGAAAATGGGAAGTAATATCAGGCCCAACAACGTTCACAATCGCGTCCTTGTGGCAGGCATGTGCTGAAAGAGTATATTGTATTCCAGCATTCCGGATTGACTAGATAAAGGAACTGTCTACTCGGTTTTTCATACCCTATTTCCCCAGGCGACCGCTTAGTACGTGCGCTTGAAAGGAGGAACAGCTTTGCACTCGTTCTCGTCGAGAGTCTGATCGATAACATTACGGTACTTGATGGTAACGTCTGGCGAGCTGACATCGTTCCAGGTAAGAGTGTGCTTCATCCAGTTCTCGTCGTCACGCTATAAGACACAAAAAATCAGCGATCGGACTTGGGAGTGCAAACGGATACGAGGTGAAGAGCTGACCTCTGGGAAGTCCTCACGGGCGTGAGCGCCGCGGGACTCTTTACGGGCAGCAGCAGCAGTGATGGTCTGAACAGCACATTGGAGAAGATTGCGGAGCTCCAGGGTTTCCACAAGGTCACTATATGCCCGTCAGCTCTCTTGTTCACGGCGTTCGACAAGTCACGCACGAGTTCCAGATCATGCTCCTGTCCTTGATACCGACGTCTTTGAAGGAATCGTAAATACCGCGCACCTTCTCAACGCCCTCATCCAAACTCTGCTGAGTGCTGTTATGCGGAGGCATGTGGGTTAGCCTCACATCACAACATCCACTTGGAGGTCGCTACGCACCGGAACACGGCAGCATCAGATTGCATCGCCTTTTGCATATCCAATCTAATAGAAGCAGTTGACTTGGGGCCATCTGCGTTACGAATCTTGTCCAAGAATTCGATGCTCTCAAGGCCAGCCTCGGAAGGTATGATTTTGTGTGGCTCTCCAGGCGTAAGGTTTTCCTTGATGTGATTGGCACAAGCACGACCAAAGACGACGATGTCAAGGAGGGAATTTGCACCGAGACGGTTGGCACCGTGGACGGACACGCAGGCAGCCTCACCAGCAGCATAGAGACCAGGAACGATTTTATCGTTGCCGCTCTGCAGCAGCACATCAGTCAACGAAGACACCATGCGCTCAATCGACGAACCTCGTCGGTCGTGATGACCTCACCAGTGTATTTCGTAGGAATTCCACCCACTGAACCTGTGTCAACCAAAGTAAAATGCCATGACGGAGCAAAGCTCACTGTTGTAGTGTACGGTAGGCAACACTGGAATAGGTTCCTTGGTGACGTCGACACCAGAGAAAATAGCGGCAGTCTCTGAAATACCAGGCAGACGCTCATGAAGGACCTCGGGAGGTAAATGGCTGAGTTGCAAATAGATGTGGTCGTTGTCGGGCCCAACACCACGTCCTTCGCGAATCTCGATGGTCATCGACCGTGAAACGACATCACGAGAGGCAAGATCCTTTGCGGTAGGGGCGTAACGTTCCATGAAACGCTCGCCCTCGGAATTCAACAAGTAACCGCCCTCACCACGAGAGCCTGTTGACGAAACGCGTCAGATGGTATACTCATGCCATATAGGGCGTACACGACTTGCCTTCGGTGATAAGGCATCCCGCGCCGTAAATACCGGTAGGATGGAACTGAACGAATTCGGAATCTTGCAAGGGAAGGCCTGCACGGGAAACCATAGCATTACCGTCACCGGAGCAGGTGTGTGCACTCGTGCAACTAAAGTAAGCGCGTCCGTATCCACCGGTAGCCAAGACGGTCTTGTGGGCCCTGAAGCGGTGGAGGGTGCCGTCTTCCATGTTGAGTGCGATGACGCCGACGCACTCGCCATCCTGCATGATCAAGTCGAGGGCAAAGTATTCGATGAAGAAATTAGTGTTATGGCGGAGAGACTGGCCATAGAGGGTGTGGAGTAATGCGTGACCGGTACGATCGGCGGCAGCTGCACAGCGGTATGCCTGACCACCTTTGCCGTACTGTAAAGACTGACCACCGAATGCGCGCTGGTAGATTTTTCCGTCCTTTGTTCGGGAGAAAGGTACACCGTAGTGCTCAAGCTAGGGGAAGAAGTTGGTCAACGTCATGGGCTCGATCGGCCATGACATACTTCGATGACGGATCTTGGTGCTTCACGACACATGTAGTGGATGGCGTCTTGGTCACCCAGCCAATCTGAGCCTTTGACCTGAACGGAGTGCATAAGGTGAGGACGGGTCCAAATCCACGTTACCGTACCGTATCGTACATATGCCATCTCCAGTCGTCTTCTGTCATGTTCTAGAGACGGAATCAGGTATGAGGCGAGAGAAAGAGACGTTGGTTACGCACGCCGAGTGCAGCGTTGATACCACCCTGCGAGGTGGGGTGAGAGACGTCGAGGAAAGGGACATGGGACTGACCTGTGCGGCCACGGTGTGGCTTCGGGTGGGGAATAATTTGGTGATACAGGCAGTGTTGAGACCAGCCTCTGCGAGACCAAAGGCAGCTCTGAGACCCGCACCACCGGCCCCGCTGTTGAGTGGCGAGGTCAGCTTGGCGAAACGTTCGATCAACGGACTTACACGACTATCGCATCGTACTCATGCTCGATGAGGGGATACTTTGCCGAAGACCAGGACTGTGGCAGGGACGGTGAGGGGGGGGTCGAGCGGGGGGACGGTAACGATACCTTGACCTCCTGGGCCTTTACGGGATTGGTAGCTGCAACCTTGCGTGCAGCAAGAGAGGTAGAAAAAGGGCGCAGGGGACGGAAGAGAGGCCTCGCCTTTGCGACGGCGTATCTGAACATTGCGAACGATGGCCAACGAGTCGCGGCTACCGACGGGTGACTACGTGCTAAAAGAGCGACCGAGAGCCGGCCTCCGTCCGAGTGAAAGTTACACGCGTCTATAACCTTTGCACGCCGAGTGGGTCCCGCTCCGTCTGCACTGGCTCTCTACCGACTACCGTCCTCTGCCCGCGTGTGACGTTCCCTCCGTCCGACACCCTCTGAAATGGATTGTTGGCAGACACCCGCACCGGCGCCCGCGCCAATTGTGCACCCGAACCGACCACAGTACCTGTCGACGCTGAACGGCCGTGATCTGGCGCAGCAGACACCGCTCGAGTTGCATTCGGCGGATTGGATCCACGCAGTACCTCATTGACGCTTCTAGGAATGGGAGATCTCCCCGGTGCGAACGTTTCGCGTCTTTTGAATTCTTCTTCTCCCCAGAGCCGCCGTTCATCTATCTTGTTGACCCGTCCACTCAAGACTTGCTGCACATACGACAGAGATTCCAGCGATTGCTTCCTTTGCGCTTCCCAAGCTTCTTGCCGACCTTGTTCGTCCACCTCCTTGTTTAGCGTCTCCCAAATCCACCCGACAGCCTCCCCAAGATGTTTGTTCTGTTGCCGAAGTTCTGCTAGTTCACGCGCAGATTCAGATTCGCTGCGCTGATCCCATGCGTATCTCTCCATGGACGTTCGTTCATCGAGAAGCGGATAAGAGGAAATTGGGGACGACCCAAAGGACGGAGGGCGAACAAGGGTAGAAGCCAAATCAGGAAGATTGCGCTGTGAGCATTCTGAGTGCCTATACTTTGCAAGCGCCATGCATGCAATCTCACTTTTAGTTCAGATACGGCATTCATGACAGTCTTGTTGATCCCGAGGCTCTCTCCACGATCCAAAAGTCCACGGGCGATAAGTTCTGGAAAGCCAAACTGAAACGATGGTTGCTGACGAAGATTCTCCGTTGAAGAGTTCCCAGATATGTGTTCCGAGGAAGTCGCTTGGTGCGTTCTATCGACAGGACGAACTTTTCGTCTGACGACCATTGGAGGCTCTGGAACTTCGAGGGGAATATTCAAAAGGTTACGGTTCTCGATCGTTAGTGATGCACCTGCAGAAGGTGTGTGAAGTATCTCCAGAGCTGTCGCCTGACGGATAAGAAGTAGTATGTGATGCGGGGCTCCGTCTTCACGAACTGGACATGGTGGATACCGCAGAAGGTGCATCAGTTGGGTACTGTAATCCGATGATATAACTAGGCGGAGGCACCGTCAGTAATTCAGCGACCGATCCATGATTTAAAGCTTACGGTTCGTCCGTATACGTATAAGCATCGCGACACATGTCCACTGCACGATATCGGAAACAGGGGAAGAACTGGCAAACAATCCATCCCATAGCATCATCGCTTCGCTCATTGGAAATTCTCGCGTGAACAATAAACGGAGCCATCGTCTTCACCGTACCATGCGTCAGCAGGAAGCATGAGGAATAGACCACTGACATACAAACCATACATCTGGGGCTCGACACCCGCAGACTGCATCGCACCATGCAATACAGGGTCAACGGACTTTAGGAGTGTGCCTTGTATATTGTTGCACGTTTGGATGATCGGGGAAATATACGGCTTCAAGTTCATTGGTCCACGAGAACAAGATGGCGCCGAGGTAGGTTCCCGCCATTCATACCAGTGAGATATGTCGCACATCAACGAAGAAAATAGCGCCCAAGAATCGGCGGCGACCCACGACCGAGAGCATAACTCTAAGAATAAAGGATCTAGTGATGATTCTGATTCTGCTATAGAGTCAAAATCTATGGTCAAGGACATCATTGTGCTTCAGCTTAGAATGGGGACAGATGATCAGACTGGAAAAGCAAAAGGACGGAGGGGCTAACTAGGGCAGTGCAGCAGCTGGTGACTTACCGATGGCATAGAAGAGTGGAGCAAGTAACTCATGCATGCCTTGTCGATATCCAATGTCCGGGTGCATCAGACAGTAAAGAAATAAAACGTTGGTCAATTGATGCTGAATGTCTTCGTTTCGAAAATATCCCATGTCGGGGAATCTGCGCGCGCATGGAGGTGATCGTCGTCGATTGCAAGTTTCAGATCCACTCACGTTCTCTCGACATCTTGCTGGATCGTCTTTCGGAGATCTACGGCAGCAAACCATGCTCTCCATGGATTCTATTGGCCGTAAACAATGACCGGTGTGTAGAAAACGAATGCACCACCTACCTCGTCGTGCAAACTCAGCGGATTGTTCGTCTCCAAGTCTGACGCAGGCTCCGTCTTCTGCCTCGGTATCGCAAGACCGGGCACGACAAAACTGTCATCGTAACTCCCATCCGGGGCCCTCATCTTTTCCAGCAACAGCTCCGAGAACTGCTTACGGAAACTCCGAAGCGGTTCGATGGGTGTGCTTGGTACCTCGTTGGGTGGTAGCTCGAGTGGCTCGTCCCTTAGGAGGAACAGCTGTCAGACTCGATATAAGCACATCCAACCAACGAGATATTTCGATGACGACGCCTCGCCTTCCATGCTAGACTTCGCCCTGGGATTCCGATCGCCCCACCTGAAGGATGTAACAAATGTCCTTGGCCAACGGCATCCCTGAGCTTGGAAGTTGTAAAACCACTGTGGAAGAGCTGCTGGAAAATGTGACTGTTGGGATGAACGCTTCAACTGCCTGCCGATGCGATCAGATGTGGACGCACTACGTCGACCGGGTGGCAGGACGGACGACTTGCTCGGTCATTGCGAGCGTGGACGAAAAAGACGCCGTTCAGATCGGAGCTGGCGACTCAGATATATCAGGAAGAGATAAAACGGTGAAATTCATTCTAAAGATGCGCTGTGTAACGTACAAGCTGCTGTAAAAATTATGGGATGGAATACAACATACTGTCATGATGCAATGAAATCGGACAACGTATGCAAGCGGAGGCCAGTCAGTCATCGGCGAGCCCTTTAGTCAACCTCCTCCACACTTGGCCCATCCTCGGATGCACCAGGGAATCCACCTGGCGCACCGCCGGGGAAGCCGCCTGGCGCGCCACCAGGGAACCCACCAGCACCACCAGGACCACCCGCAGCACCGTAGAGCTTTTGCATGATCGGATTGGCAACACCCTCGAGCTCCTTCTGCTTTTCCTCGTACTCCTCCTTCGAAGCCTCCTGCGCGTTTTCAAGCCATGCGATGGCATCGTCAACGGCAGACTTGAGTTTCGCCTTGTCAGCAGCGTCGAACTTGTCAGCAAGCTTTTCATCCGTGAGCGAGTTGCGGAGGTTGTAGGAATACGATTCAAGACTGTTCTTTGCCTGGATGCGAGCAGCCGCGGCCTCGTCCTCAGCTACGAGTAGAACCATCAACATCAATACAAGTTCAAAACGACCCGACTGAAACCTCACCCTTGTACTTCTCAGCCTCGTTGACCATGCGCTCGATCTCCTCCTTCGACAAGCGACCCTTGTCATTGGTGATGGTGATGCGGTTCGACTTGCCAGTAGTCTTGTCGGCCGCAGAGACGTTCAGGATACCGTTAGCGTCGATGTCAAAAGTGACCTCTATCTGAGGAACACCACGAGGAGCAGGCGGGATGCCAGAAAGCTCGAACTTTCCAAGCAAGTTGTTGTCCTTTGTACGTGCACGCTCACCCTCGTACACCTGAATCAACACACCAGGCTGGTTATCCGAGTACGTCGAGAAGGTCTCCGATTTCTTGGTAGGAACAGTAGTGTTACGCTTGATGAGAGCGGTCATGACACCTCCAGCAGTCTCGATACCAAGAGACAGGGGGGCAACATCGAGGAGAAGGAGGTCTTGCGTCTTTTCAGAGGTGTCCCCAGAGAGGATAGCAGCCTGAACAGCAGCACCATAGGCAACAGCTTCATCTGGGTTAATGCTCTTGTTTGGCTCCTTTCCGTTGAAGAAATCGGAGACGAGCTTCACAATACGGGGAATACGAGTAGAGCCACCGACCAAGACGATCTCGTGAACATTGCCCTTGTCGATCTTGGAGTCACGGAGGACCTTCTCCACGGGCTCTAGGGTGCTACGGAACAAGTCCTGGCATAATTCCTCGAAACGAGCACGAGTAAGGGAAGTGTAGAAGTCGATACCCTCGAAAAGAGAGTCGATTTCAATGGAAGTTTGAGTAGCGGAAGAGAGAGTGCGCTTGGCACGCTCGCATGCCGTGCGGAGACGGCGGAGGGCACGGGGGTTAGAGGACAGGTCTACATAACAGTCAGCATCACCCAGATCGAGGGCGGGCAACTACTTACCCTTCTTGTTCTTGCGCTTGAACTCCTGAACGAAGTGGTTAACGAGGCGGTTGTCGAAATCCTCACCTCCCAAGTGGGTATCACCGGCAGTAGCCTTGACTTCGAAGATGCCCTCTTCAATCGTAAGGAGGGAAACATCGAATGTTCCTCCACCAAGGTCGAATATCAAAACGTTACGCTCGCCGGAAACCTTTTTGTCGAGACCATAGGCAATAGCGGCGGCAGTGGGCTCGTTAATGATGCGAAGGACGTTCATACCAGATATGGTACCAGCGTCCTTGGTTGCCTGACGTTGAGAGTCGTTGAAGTAAGCAGGGACGGTGACGACAGCGTTGTTGATGGTAGTGCCCAAATATGATTCGGCAGTTTCCTTCATCTTGAGGAGGACCATGGAGGAAATTTCTTCAGGGGACTGTCATGACGGTCAGTGAACATGCTGATTTTTATTGTAGATAAAACACTCACGAATTCCTTGGTCTCGCCCCGGTACTCAACGGAGATGTAGGGCTTTCCAGTCTTGTTGAACACCTTAAAGGGGAAATGTTTGATATCAGACTGCACTTCGGCATCGTCAAACTTGCGGCCAATGAGACGCTTGGCATCAAAGACGCTGCAAGAAGTGTGTCAACCATGAAAAGGTAAGATGGGAGATGGATTTACGTGTTATGAGGATTCATGGCAACTTGGTTCTTTGCGGCATCGCCAATGAGACGCTCATTGTCAGAGAAAGAGACATAGGAGGGGGTCGTCCGGTTACCCTGGTCATTGGCGATGATCTCAACACGATCATTTTGCCAAACACCGACACAGCTAAGAGAATAGAGATGCAGTCGAGAACATGCAGGATTGAGAGAAACTCACGAGTAGGTCGTGCCAAGATCGATACCGATTGCTTTTGACATGGCGGAAAAGTCGTTGAGAGAGATCGGCTAATGACGAAGGTGAACTGTTGCTGGTCGACACTGGGCCCGATGAGGACTTACTGAGGTCAACGATGAGAGAGAAAGAGTTGGATGAAGGCAGAGATCGGAGCGAGCAAATTATATAGAGTGATAGCTTCTGCGTCATTCCAGGACCTTCTTTCGCTATTCTAGATGGTTCTTTCCTGACGTATTAGCGGATTAGATAATAAAGTAAGACATACCCCCGGTACGACCAGATTCTTGCAGAGAACGAAACATACCGTGATACTATATTACTAGTAGGTAAACATGATACGACGCTCGACTAAAGGTCTAGAGATCTGTACGTGTACGGTACACTGACGGGCGGGTAAAACCATATGCATGCACATTCTTGACGCTACATGCTCCGACGGCGAAAAAGAAAAAGAAGTGGAATCATTCTTTGGTCATGCGAGCGGCAAGGAATGGGGAGGTGGCACAAATGAAACAAGCGAGGAATAGGCTGGAGATGTCAAAAGGTCATCAGTGTCAGGGGACGCCAGCTCAGCTATTTACAGCTAGCGACAACATGCAAAAAGTAGAGACGTCTGTGAGTAACGTGGGTCAAGGTTACGCTCCGTTGGCATGCGGTCCAATACCAATCGTGTCATCTAGACTACGGTGGGCTTGGAGATCACGAATAACCAAGGGATCGACTGTCAATGTTGGTTAAAGAGCTTGTTCCACATTCCCAGAGAAAAGATGTATTACCTGGCAAGACGCTCTTCCTCCGGACATGAGGACTTTGTGAAACGGGTGAATGTTCGCTCCCCACCTGAGGGTACTCGCGCTGAAGTAACATGTAAGTAAGCGTCCTACACTTGCATATTGTATGCACGAACGTCCAAACCGGGGTCCGCCATCGGCACCCTTTCGATCCCGCTCTCATCCAATTCTGCCGGCACTTCACCGTCAATTGACACCGCGTTCAACTCCATTGACAACTCTAAAATATCCGAGTCGTCGCCAATGGATGGTGGTGGCGGCGGGAATCTTTCAATCTCTTTGTATCCCTTTGGTGGCCTCCCGCCAGCATTTTGCATGGCCTTTTCGCGCACTTTTTGCCATTGTTCATATCGGTCGACTGCATGTTGTTGCTCACTGAAAGCAATCTGATCAGCACACTAGTTAGGGGTGCCAAAGCCATACTGACTCGATCTTGCGTTGTTTGTACTGCTGCAATGTCGTATCGAACAACTCTGGGTTGATTTCCATGAATAGTTTGAGAGCATTGTATACCATTCCATGTATTGTTCTGGATATCGGTCGGATCCAGCCGTTCTTGAAATAAACGGAAGCTTACCGATTCCAGTGAAACTTTGAATTCGCATACAACGCGGGGAAGACAATCGGTAAGAGAATAGCCAAGTTGTCGCTCATGAGGTTGACGACATATTCGTTATTCCAATATAGCAACGCCCGCTCAGCCACCTGGAAATGTTGACTGTTGACACACCTCGCAAGTTGCTGGAACAATGGAATCTGGATTTTCTGGAATTCGGCAGGATCGGTGACGTCCAAGACTTCTTCGACTTCATTCAAGAACATGACTTCCTTTGGCGAGTTGACCTTGGGCCAGTACTTTAGCAAACCTAGCATAACTTCTTCTGCGAGGGATGGGTCCTTCTCCAAAAATTGGACGACGCAGTAGGCTAGCTGAGGATGATAAAGCGCTAGGCTCTTGACCTTGTGAAGTGGGACAAGGACTCGAGTCAAGAACGTCTTGTGTTCCTCTTTGAGAGGCAACGCAAAACCATTGATGATCGAACCGAGGATCTCCAAGAGCTCTGCGATCCCATTGTGCCGCTCGGTCTCATAAATGAAATGGTAAAAGACGTTGCTTATCGATCGACGAATGAATGCGCGGAGATTGAGGAATTTGCCATATATACGGTGGAGTGTAGTCTTGAGGAAATCGCGCTCCCTTGGGTCCTCGGAGTCAAAAAGTTCAAGAAGATTGAGCACGAATGGCTGGTCGATGTACCGTTTTGCAAGATTTGTGTTAAAGTCAGGGTTTTCGACAAATCGAAGGAAAAACTCGTAAACAATTTGAAGATGAGGCCACGCGAGTTCGAGTACAGGCTCATCTTCCTCCGGATCGAATGCGTCCCCAATGGGATTGACGGGAGGGGGTATAGAACGAAAGAGGTTGACAGCGAACTACGAAACTTGAGATAAGGGGTGCTGCTGACAAGTGGCTGAGAGACTGACCATGTTTACAACCTCGGGGTATATATTTTCGGTGATCACCCCTCGTTGAGTGGTGATGTACTCGAGCATCTCGTGCAAAGTCTGCGCTTTAATTTGTTTACCTTTGAGCTCCGCGCTGGCGTCATTGAAATCGAATAATACGCGACATTGGTTAAGCTTCTTGACGAAGAGCTGAGACCTCTCCGATGGAGGCACCTCTGGAGGGGTTTAGCGAAACGAGCACAAGACGGAAGGAGAGGAAGAGACAGACCGGCAAAAGGGACAAGTCGTTCGATCTCGACTTTTTCCTGGACGACGAAGCGGCTGCTCCGTTGCTTTCGGGGAGGCTTTCCGACGATGGGGATGGTGTCACGAGGGCCGGAGCGGAGACGATTGAGGGTGTTGGCGCGAGGGGGGGTAGGATTGGAGCCAGGAAGATCCAAGCCCAAAGAGGTGCGCTCCGGAGAAGCGAATTGACCAGATCTCGGGGCGGATTCTGTGGCAGGATCAGAGCTGACGACGACGATGGGGGGAATCGGAGAGGACTGGTTTGAATTATATCTACGGTCAATGGCAGATGATTGGGCAGGAACGAGGGGCGAGGCACGGTTGTATGAGGCCTGCGCCTGGGAGGGGAGGGAATGGTTTGTGTTGTTGTTGACGGATGCGCCTGGCAAACCTTGTACAGCAGGAGCGGGCTGGGGGAGAGGCTTCGCAGTGTTTGGGGGCGGGGGCGGAGGGGCAGAGACGGGCGGAGGCTGTGATTTCGAGTCCTTGGTTTTTGTGGACGCAGAGTCCTGAGAACTCTTTCTGAGCTGCACACGAAAAAGTCAAGATAGCGAGCGGGTGAAGACGGACGGGCGGACGTACGAAAGATTTCTTGAGACCCTTCATGACGGATGCGATGGCAGAGCGGGCGTCTGCAGGGCGTGTGTGATCTGTGCCAGACTGTGGAGGGCGTCGAGGGCGTCGGTGGACCACCAGGAGTGTAAGGCGGGATCGATGAACACTCCGGCCGTGATCAAACGTCACAATTGGTCACGTCACACTCCACCCGTGTGGGCACGGTGCTGCACGGCGCTGACGAGGGCGGGTCGAAGGCGATCTCGACGGGGCGGGCGGTGCTGCGAACCTGTGCGACGCGCGTGGGGGGTCTCGACGGCGCAAGGGGTCGTTCCCTCCCAGTCTTTCCTTTTTTGACCACTCAGTCTGGCTCGCAACCGTTTCAGCAGCTCTTTGACCCAGACCCCCTTCATCTCCAGATGGCCGGTGAGTCTCCCTGCAGTCCACCTCAACGCGCTCGCTCACTTTCACCAGCCATCTACGCCGTCTACACCTCTCCAACCCACCCACCCGTCCCAAACCATCTCCCCACCCTCATCGTCACTCCACACGGCATGTCTTCCCCCCACTTGCCTCACGTCCCCCTCCCTCACCTCTCTCCTAGGTCAGCCATCCAACATTCTTTACTCGTACCTTCACACAAACTACGTATGTCCTTTTATCCCTCGTTCGCTACTCTCGCTCATCCTCCCTAGAACACCGAGAATTATCTCTTGACCCCCTCCCCCCAGGGTGACCTCTGCGTCGCCAAGCTCTTCCCTCCTCGTCAGAATTCTAACAAGTCCTCTACCTCTGACCCCGGCCACTCCACCTCCTCTACCGCACGTGTCGTCCGCTGCGAGGCTTCCCGCAACCTCAAGTGGTCCATCACTAACACTGGCGTTATCTCCCCTATATACAAGCTTTCCCTTCCTTCTCCAGACTCCCCAGACCTCCCCCTCTTTCAAGTCTCAAAGCCCAATCCCAATGCCGCTTTCTGGAGCATGTTCTACTTTGCCTATGCTGGCCACAATATACCCCCCAAGCGCATCGAATTCGGAAAGATACAGAAAAATCCACCCGGCCCCAACGGCGGAGGAACTAGAATAAGCATCACGGGGAAAACGCCCGAGGAAAAGGCTGTATGGCAGACCTTGGGAGAGGGTAACGAAGACTGCGTCGAATGGGTTGTCCTCTGCGCAGCACTTAATCTGCTAGAGTAAGTTCCGATAGTGTTTCTCTCAGCCGCACTCCCATTTTTGACCTCGCTTCGTGGCATCATCATCGCGTGACTCTCCGCTCGCACCTTGTCTGTCCTTATCCGCAGTGATGAAATTATAAAGGCCGCCGAGAAAAATCCTCCGCCACCTGGTCCAATCTCAAATGGTCCGCCTGGCCCAGGAGGGCGTCCAGCGCCTGTCGCGCTCCATGATCCTGGTTCGGCGCCTAATCTGGCCGGTCAATCGCGTCAAGGACCCCCGCCGCAGCAACCTCCCCCCCGTGGCCCACTAAATCCTCATGGACAACCTGGTGTTAGCCCAGCACCCGGCCCTGGTGGTCGTTCTCCTCAGGGATTCCCACCCCCGCGAGGCTTTGCGCCTCCCCCACCAAACGCAGCTGTACTCGGTGGCTACCCTACTTCGTCACCAGGGTATGGTCCAGGAGCGCGTTTACCCCCGTCAGGACAGCGTCCTGGCATGCCAGGTCCTCCAGGCACTGCGCCCCCGCAAAGCATGTTCGGTAGTCGTGCGCCTGCTCCGCAGCAGTTCCCTCAGCAGATGCCACCCCTTGGCCAACCCCCGTCTCAAGGGGCACCCAGGAGGTTCTGAACGTCGTTCATTAATTGTCTTGTTATTGATCAGTTGGAATACTGGTTTCCACTCTTTTATACCTCGCTTTTTCGGGTTTTATTCTCCGCTAAGGTCAAATCTATCCAGTGGCTTGGTTACGTTCCGACACTATTGTTTTCTTCTTGCCCTCCGTGTCTGATTGCGTTTCTCGATCTCTATTCCCCTTCAAGTTATTAGCGGTGCTGTAAGATTTTGTTGATTGATTGTTGGGATACGCGCACGGTTCATTACTTGTAGTCGCTACCCTGTCCTTTTAACCCGAAACGGACCCGAATGGTGTAGGATAACCGGGTCTCGACGTTTCAACAATGCCCTGTCACTTCAGTGCTTGCGCCATGTCATGTCACGTTTTGGTGACAGCTTATGGGGAATGTGTCCCGAGAGGACGTCTGTCAACTTCCCACTACACTCACCCGATTTTGGTTGTGCCGCCGCATCTGGTGTCGGGGTCATTTCTTCTGCCATAAATTTTATTAATTATTGTCAGAAGAATGTCATAGATCTCTACACGTCGCGCTTTATTACTCAGATTACGGATAAGATCTATAGCCGGGGAAATTTACCCGGCTGTGATGTATACGTAAACGGAGTAATTTGAGCATAGTATGCCATTGCATGGTAGTCAACTACTGTACTATTTAATAGCTCAGTTCGCATGTCGTACAGCCCCAGTAGTAATGCATAGATAGAGCCGATGAATCAAAACTTATATTGTCTATCATCCTACATAGATGGTTATTTTTGCAAGAGCTATATCGAACGTACATCAACTTCATCAAGTTCCACCTTTGGGACTAAGTAAATTTAAATGATGTGCCTCATGGTGCAGTTATCTCTCACGGGTAATCAGTTCTTGATGAGTTTTTCCAGGGCATTCATGGAATAAGCTGAAGGGGTATATTCAGTATCGTAGCAGATAGCTGCACGACGGGAGCTTACACTTTGGCCTCTCGAGCGGCAATCCGAGAGCTACCGGGTCACGTCACATCGGATATACGCTTCTCTTGGAAGAAAAGACACACCTCGTGCCCACACCAGTTGGGTCAAAGCTCCCAAAGCTACAGAAGCCAATGAGCGCAAGTAAGGGGAACTATGATTGGTCTCACCTCTTGATACGCCGAAGATAACGGTGTAATACTTGATCGATGGATCAATCAGAACCGGATCATGTAGTTAAGCACATGACGGTACCTTGAACTCTGTCAGACCATAATGGTACAACACGCATCCTATGCAACGAGCTCAACGAGCTATCGAGCCATTAGCACACGGGGACATACCGGACGTAGCATCGACGTTGGGGTAAGGATTCTTTGTCTATTAGATAGGTCAGGGAATGCGTTTGAACGACCGTAAAAGGTGCCTACCTTGCCATGTTCCTTCAAGACGTCAGGAGCAACTTCAGCAGTCTACAGCTAGTCAGCAACGGTCTCAACAGTTGTAATTCACCATACCTTCTGAACGAGCTGGATCATGGGACTTGCTTGGAGTTCGGGGCGGCTCCTACAGAATTCTTGAAGAGCAATGAATCGAGGATCAGGGTTGCGAAGAACACCATGACCATAGCTGAAGGACATGCAGAAGTCGGCAAGTAAGATGAGTCCCTACAACATACCCTGGGACAACTTGTCCACTTCGAAGTGTTTTCCATAGGTAATCTCTAATGTTTTCGTGACTGATATTGTTACCGATCTCTTTCTGCATGGCCATCTGCCACCTCAATACCTCTTGGTTAGCAAGACTAAGTGTCTGAGTTAGTCCAAATTGCATTCCAAATATTCCAAAGCACGCATATACGCACCCATGGAGGGGCCCTGCGAGAGCGAAGAGCGCAGCCGAGTAGGAAATATAAGGGTCGGATAATGTCGAACCAACGAGGTCTGGAACGAGATGAAATGGGCTCTAATTGACCGCAAACGCAAGACGTACGGGACGTGTGGGCAGAGGCGTTTCCACCCTCGTGATCACCATGGAGAGCAATGTACAAACGGAGGTACTCGGTCAGACTCTCGTCGTGACCAAATCCAAGCATGTTCGAGTAGTTCCCTGTAGCACGTCGTACCATTCCATGTGATCGGCGGAGCAGACTTACCCACGAGATCCAAGTTCTTGTCGACGGGGATGATCGCCTTATCTGAGTGGTATACGTTTCGATAGATGCGTGCAGCCAGAGCGGGTAATTTGGCAACGAGGTCCAAACAATCCTCAAGCATATACGTCCAGTACTCGTTCTTCTTGATCCCACGTTCATATGCAGCCTGGAACTGGCTGTCATGATTCAAAGCAGCAACACCCATGCCAAGTTGGGTCATGGGGTGAAGGGTGCTCGGAAGTCTGTTCGTAGTCGTGTCATGATTTATCAAAGCTTGGTCGAGGATAAGGACACGCACGAGTCAATAAGTTTCTCCACGAACGACGGCAACTCGCCCTTCTCGGCAAGTTCTGCCGACAGTTGGTAGCTCTCGTTCGGCGATGGCACCCGACCGGTGAGCAAGAGCCAGAGCATGCTCTCGGCGGTCATCTCTTTGCCTCCGGGTGCAGGTGGGAGGACCTTTTGGCAGTCTGGAATGGTAAGGCCGTGAAAACGAATGCCCTTGGCCACAATGTGAGTGCCAAAGTTCGGACAGATCAGAATGCCCGACCGACCTCGTTGGGATCGAGGACTGATGCCTCCCAGAGCATAGCCTTTAGGCCTCTCATACCACCGATGATATTCTCGACCTGCGAGACGCGTGAAACGACGATGGAAGTGACTGGGTCTGACTTTACCTTGACTTCGCCCACCACTGCATGGCTATGCTCGGCTTTCTGGCAAACGTATTCTGAAATCTCATCTCAATGGCAGGAAAACGGTCTCACGAGCTTTTTGAACTGTTCCTGCTTCGCTGGGATGACTTCCTGGAGAGTTTCCCTGAGAGACTGTCAGGAACATCATGTTAGACGAATAAGGTAAGATCTGAATCAAGACAGAAGCAAGTACTTTGGTGGACGCCCAGCGACGGAATCCAGCGCTGAAGGGGACGTTCCGGAGGAGCGAGCGTGCTAAAGGAGTGCTACGACCGAGCATGACGAAAGTATCGAGTGAGAACGAGTCGGCTCGTCTTTTAACGCGCGCTTGACCGGATCTCGCGCCCGGCCATGAGGAAAGCGGCTCGGCACGGAGACGGTTCCTTTTTGGATTCCGAGCCGATATCCGATGCAAACCGCCGTGTGGCCGTCCAGTGTTGGCGCAAAGACACGTTTGAGCATCGTCACTCCTCTAGCACCATGGCCTCGGTGCTCGTCCCCGTCCTGTACATTGGCGTAGTCGTTTCAAGTCTACTCATATTCTCTCATTTTTATAGAAAACGTAATGCGGGTAATACGACTCTCGCGTCTCACTGGGGTTGCGCTCATTCCAACACTTTTACCAGGCAAACTATACGCACCATATTTCACTGCGCATCCCGAGCGCGACGTCTATGTCACTTTGCTTCAGCAAAACGACCCTCCTGTGCACGAAGCACTTCTCAAGGCTGCGCTCATCAGACGCGCAATGACGGACGTTGCCCGTGTCGTGAAGCTCCGTGAAGACAAACCAGCTCTCCAGAACCTCCTCCAGAAAGGCTCTATCGGCGATGACCTGTGGAACAGTTTACTTCAGGCAGAAAAGGAGCTCGAGGCAGAGATCATGGAAGTCGTTGCGGAAGCAAATACATTTGTCGAAGGCTGGGGTACCATCATCTTCCAGACCGCCGGTGAACTCATCGCAAACGAAAAGATGCGGAGTGTTTTTGATGGTACGGCGGCATCAAGAACAAGCAAAGGTTGGGATAGTTGCTCATCTCGATGTCATTCTTTCTACCTCTCACCCTAAACATGTACCAGAACAAAAGTACGGCAAGATTGGCCAGAAGATCGACCTGCCAGTGTTGCAGCCTGTCATGATGGCTGGCCCACCCCCGCCTGGCACGCCGGCAGCTGCATTGTTTGCGCAGTCACAGAAACAGGCCCAACAGTCTCCTACCCCCGTTGTCTCACCGATACCAGCAGCATCTGTCAAGCTTACCAACGGCCTCGCTCCGCCGACCTCTGGCCGCGCTGAGAGTGTCACGAGCGACGGTGAGGCGAACACCCCGCAAGCGTCTTCGAAATCAGTGAGTTAACCACTCCTTTTCTTCGCATTTCGTCTCAGCCAGACAATCTTCAGCCGAAAAAGAACAAGAAGCGGAAGTAGTTGGTCTGCACACTCTGATACCTATGGCATCCACTCTAATTCATATCACGTTGCTTCGGACGTCCATTGGGCATCGAGTTTGCACAAATACATTGAATCGCCGAGAAGAGATTGTAAATTGAGCCGGAAAGAGTACAATGCGTAAAATTAGAAGAACATAGGTGGAAACACGGAATCAAATCAAGCCTGAGACGTTTATCCCTACACATCAACCTCTGATAACTATCGCCTTCTCCCCTGCGCCGGTTCGTGTCTTGCCGGACTTGTCTACGTGGTCAAGACCAAGTACATCTTCTGGTGCGAACTTGTGGTCGTAGATGATATCCTCTGGAAGTAACATTATATATGTGATGGGTAGGGCAGTCCGCGGCGGTACTAACCATCTTCGATGTACGTCGGTTGCTTGAACGTTGAAATTTGGATCAGGGCAAATCTGTATTTCGCAATGTCTTTGTCTGAAACGCCTATTCGTGTTTGTAGGCGTTTCTTCGTCTCTGCGAACTTCTCATGCTGGAAGATATTCAATTCAAACATGTCACGATCTGCGGGCAGAAGGTACGCACAGGCTTCACAACAAAGCGAAACGGTACGCCATGTGTCCGCAAGACCTCCTTCTGGAAGTGGAAGACACTTATGATCTTCTCGTGTTCATCGGCCTCCAGTTCTTCTCGCGGTATTTCCTACACATCTTCGGGTTCATAATTTTGAGGAGAGAAAAGAATGTATCCACACACACCTCTGCATAGAGTTCGACAGGATCGGGAATGTTCCCAATCATCTCAGAGCCTGTAAACTCCTTTTGCGTCTTTCCGTCCTTGGACACCTCAAACACTCGTATTTTGCATGTGCCTCCAGGTGTCAGTGTCACTTGCTTGGCGAGGTGATCAGCAAGGTCGTGAACCATGCTCGTCTTAGGCAAAAGGAACGGATATGACGCTTCTTCTCGGTTGTAAATCCCCGTCCATATGATCTTCAAACTTCGCTTCGTCTCGAGCTCGACGATGCTCACGTCCAATCTTTCGTAAAGGATGACGGATGTTGTTGGGTTTATGTAGTTGGTGCCCATAATTTCCGCTATGCTTTGGTTCAGAGAGCGCTTGAGGATAGACTTGGGAGAACCGTTCGTGACATGCGTCGTTGTGAAGCGAAGCTTGATAGGATCGTGCCGCAAGAACTCGCCAGCTTTTTGCGACATCTTTGCGAGCGTCAACAAAGTTCAAAGATATAGGCAAGGAGCACACACAATGTCATAGTTGTGCTTCTTGCTCAGTATTAGACTAAACTCGGGGTGATCATGATCGGGGTCCTCGAACTTTGGACGGAAAATAATCATTACGCGGTTCTGCAAAAAGTCATAGAACTGTATGGGATTGGAGTAGAGACCTTGACTCTCCAGATCATGGATCCTAAGAGAAGGACTGATGAGGACCAATGCAGCAGAACCTAAAAGACTTACTCTTTTTCAGAGTGATCAACCTGGAAGCAGATGACGTCTCCGTCCTGGATCTCGCTCTGAGCAAACGTCATTTTCGGCTTCATAAGCTCGATCATTCCGGGTTTGATTTCCTACGAGCTATGTTAGGGAAATTGCTTGCAAGGTTCAGGAAGACTTCGCACTTCATACAGCCTCAAAGGAGTTCCAGGGGTCCATCTCATACGCTCGTTGATCATGGAGTGGAGGTCTTGCACTTTGCTATTGCGAGAAACGTACGCCTTTCCGACACCATATAATGTCTGTTTCGACGTATCGAAGTGCTTCATGAAAACCATGATAGAGCCTGCAGGAGGATCGGGCTGGCAATGTGATATTAGGTACGGCCAGGTGAAAGAACGGCTCACATACCTTGCTCGGGTCGGGTATCACATCAAGATAGAGGCGAAGATCATTTTGTCTTGCGGCCATATTGTTACGAATGACTTCGACGGCTGTGAAACACAATCAACGTGTAGGAAAAGAAAACACAAGGGCGTGTTGTTGCGCACTGAGTGTAGGCTCATTCTCGGGGATATGCGTATCGGGTCGAACTGTTTTATTTTGTCGATTCACTAGAACCCATAACCGAACCTTGTTCTCGGGAAGATTGAAGTGGTTGGCAACGCGTGACTTGAAAATATTGTACGTCTCCTGTTTGAGCACGCGGAAGCTGGGTAGATCCGAGGATGGCCAATGCTTCTCGTCAAACGTTGCAAGATCGAAACCTTCGTGGTGAGCGAAGGTATCGTCAGTGATGACTTTGGCAGTTAGGAACAAATGTTGCTCCTCTCGTTCCCTCTTCTTGGCCTCAATCTGGAGACGCTCCTCGTCGAGTCTGCGTTCTGAATCCAAGTCAATACATACACGCAAGGAGGAAAGATGGCATACTCAGATGAGGTGGCGTGTCTTCTTCTTTGAAGGGCGCTAGTATCTCATCGATCGCAGTCTCGCGGACGTATACCAGCATGTAAGCGTTTGTGAAGCGCTTCATGGCGCGGACTTGATTGCGCTGCAAAGGCTGCGGAATGCCGTTCAAAGGTTCGCCGCCATAGTTCTCCTCCAGCACTTCACGATCAGTCACAGGGGTCACACGATCATCGTCAAACTTGAGCCACCTCGTTTCGCGATCTGGCTTAATCAGAGCAAAGTAGTGACCTCCATTGACGTCACCGGAATGCACCAAGACGCCGTGCAACTTGTATACCCAATTCTCAGACTTGGTGGGACCTTCGTCGATAAATTCTCCAAGGTCAATCTCGAAAGGAAATTCATGGCGATCGTTTATCTTTCAAGGCAGCTGACTGAGTGACGAGTAAAAGACGATTTGATGTAAACCTCACCTTGACCATGGCGTCGCGTTGGATATCGTACTCGAAACGTTTGAGTTGAAGGTGAAGGACGGGGGGAAAAGACTCGAACACGAAACCCTTCTTGGCGTCCTGAAGGCCGTGACCCTCGGCATGGTACTTGTTCTCGCCCTCCATCATTTCAACGGCGACGAAGTACTTGAAAGACTCGTAGAGATTCTTCATCCCCTTGACATTCAATTGGATATCTACAGGATGGATGAACAATGCGGGGACAGAGAACAGAGGTAGAGGAAACGCACCCTTGAATTCTTCGGTCTTGGAGGACTCGTAGTCGACGTTGACACACTTGATGTAGCTCTTCATCTTGCCCACGAAGAGCTTTGCGATAGCACCTTCCGCTTTGGTGCCCTGGTTTGCTGTCAGACACGAAACGATTGGGATGAATGAAACTGACCTTCATCTTGGATTCCAAGTTATCCTGGAGCACTCGATTGAATTCTTGAACGTCATGTTGATAAAACGAGTCATTTGACTTCCATCCAAACGATTTTGTCAACTCGGTCGTCCCTGTTGCAGACTGAGGTGCTACGATTGATTGTTGGCGAGACAAATACGTACCGACGGGCTGGTCTGATGTTTGCAGGTGATAAAACACCCGTTGCAATGCGAGAGAGACACTTTCCGTGGGGAGTTCGTCCTCTGTAGGGATTTGGTACACGGCCTATATGCTGATGTGAGCATAGGGTGATTTTGCGCCACCGGTACCTGCCTTTCTAAAGTAGCGCGTGCAAAAGAGAGACTGAAGGAGGGAATTCATATAACATGTGGCTCCTTGATTTTTCAAACCAACGAAACCAGTCTCCTTCTTTGAATCGTAGCTGATAAGTAGTAATAAGGGACGAGAACGAGAACGATGGGATGAACGTTACTTGACAAAGTTATGCCACAATACGCCGGTGGGATCTTCGAGTACACGAACGTAGACGGTGACGTCGGCAGACTCGTCTTCGATGGTTGGGCGGAGATGACCTTCTTGAATGTTGAATAATTTGCGGAGTTCGCTGAAACGAGTGAAACCCCAGTCGCACTCCTCGGCAATGAAACGATGATGGGCATCTTATGGACGAGAGCCATCGGCAGTCGAACGAAAGTTGCACGAGTGGGACTCACGGCTGACGGTGTATATGGTAGGATCATGAACGTTGGATATGACGAGCGCGAATTGAGCGCAAGCGTGCCAACCTTCGGGTGATTTTTTTGGGTCTGCGTAGTCAAGGTAGACTGAGACCGTGTCGTTGGGAGGTGCGTTTGAGTTTCCAAAGGGGAACAAGAGTATACGCCTGAAAGTGAAGGGGGTGGTTGGACGTGGATTAGGAGGAGGGGGGAGTGATGAGGGGCAGACCATCGGTGACCGCCACAATCAAACTCTGGACTCGTGATCTTCTTTTCGAGTTTCTTCCAGTTCGCCAACCTCCAAGAGTACACTTTGAAATCCTTGACATCATGGCCTAGGTCGGGCATGTGCTTGGCGGCGAATGCCTCGTCTGGGGGGGGGGGGGGGCAGAGTGAGAAAACGGAGAGAGATGGGGAAAAAGTAAAGAGAGCTGACGATCACGAACGGAGACGACGTCGTCGACGATTTCCATCGTGGCACCGTTGGGTTTTTCGTCGAGAACGTCCATGGTATCAGGCTGAAGAGGAGGAGGGGGGGGGATGAGTGGGGGTTGGGTTGGGTATGGGGAGATCGGGGAGCGGTACGCACGGAGAAGGGGATACGACGAGCGTCTGCAATGTCCAGACGACCGGCAGGACGAGCTGGAGGGGGCAAAGGAATATGATCGCAGGAGACGGACTGACAAAGTCGGTGGGAAAATCGTGCATGGATGACATAAGCCATCGCTTATAAAACCTCCTGCGCTCCTCCTCGTCCGCGCGCACGATCCTTGGATTGTCTCGACAGGGCGTCCCCAGCGTCGCCGCCAGCCTTTTCGCTGTTCACTGTCGGTAAATGAGTCAACGTCGTGTAAGAGCAGGTCGGGCGCGGGCGAGGCTCCGTCTTGGAGTTGCTCAGCGCCATCGACACCGCCCGTTGCACTTTTGTATGGCGCGTTGCTCGTGCAGCGTCGCCGAGTCGTGCGTGGCAGACACGTCGCGTAGAGTAGCAGTGCATTATGAATAGCGAGTTGCGTGGCGGACACGTTGTCGAGTCGAGTCTGAATTGTCGCCGTTTCCCTCCTTGCCATCTCGAGCAGCGCCTCTCCCCGTCCTTTTTGCATGACTCGCCGCCGCGACGACCGTCCGGCAGCCGATCCTTTCAAGCAGCGGATCCCCCCCGACGATCATCCGCACCCCGACTACGATGCTGACCGCCGTCGGAACCGTTCCGCCACTTTCCCCGCCCATTCGTACGACCCAAGGTCTTATCCGCCCCACGACGCTCGATACGAACAACCCCCTCGTCGTCACGATCCTCCTCGCTATCCCTCCCCCTCCCATCGTCCCCCTCCCTCGACGAGCAAAACATATCAATACGCGACTCGCCCATCCGCTCATCATCACCCACAACCGACCCCCGCCTACCCAGTAGCTACCTCCTCTCGCAGACCCCACCCAGAAGTACCCGATCCAAGACCTCCAAGAAGACCCGCTCCTCAGTCCTACGACCACCCGTCTAGCGGCGAAGAGGCAGTCGCGAGGACGTCGAGACCTCCCCCTCGCGTCGTTCACTCTTCGACACAACCTCCCCCAGCAAACCAAGCATTCTGGATTCCCCCACAGGAAATCTCCTCCTCCCGGCGCCACAGAGATCACTACCAAGAACGCGACAGGGAGAGAGAGAAACCTACCACCGAACTTGAAAACAGATTCAAGGACAGAACGAGGACGGACCGACATCGTGAACGAGAACGAGAACGCGAGCGTGCTCCAGAAGTCCGCTATCAAGAATCGAGCAGAAACAGGCATCACGATAGGCGCAAGGATTCAGATACCGAGGGTGTGTTGTATCCTGAACAGAGAAATACATCCAAGGCGTCGCTTTCCGGGAGAGAAGGTTACTCCGCTTCCGTCCGCGAGCCAAGCAACGGTCATAGGCGACATCGGACGGAAGATGGGACGACGTCCATCGTCAGTTTTGGCCACAGTTTATACTCCCCCATAACTTATCCTACACGTCAACAGGGTCGTCGACACCAGCCCGAAAACATGCAGAATCCGATCACCATGCCGTCGCAGTCCACCAACGTACCACAATCGGACGTGCAGCAGACAGGTGAACCCCCGCCTGCCCCTCGCGTAATGCCTGTTTACCTTCCACCAAAAGTCAAGTCACAACGCTCACACCGAGAGGCACGTCCATCGACTACCCAAACCGCTCTATCAGGCAGTGATACCGAACGAGCTCATGGCAAGGTAGCTCATACCGGATCGTCATATCACGACGCTCGTACTAATTTACAAATTCAGCTTCGTATGGAACGCACGCCTTCTGGACCTGCTGTGCAAAGAAGCGATGGCTACATACCCAGCTCCGCGAGGGAGAGAGGCAATCACGATGTGATGATGGGCCCACGAGATGATCCAAAGAGGCCAGAGGTATGGCAACTCGTTGTGTCCAGGACTGGTCATCATGTATCTCACGTCAACGCAGATCAAGTACGGAGTGCACCAAGATACTCGCCAACCTTTGGCACCGATCAACGTCGACATTCCTCTCGTGACACCAGGGTTCAACGCATCCGCTTTACCCACCGAGACTAGGGCTTCGGCTGTACCACAAATCGTCAGTATTCGCGCGGGCCAGGGTCCTTCTGATCCGCACGACGCGCATTTTAAGTCATCGGCAATTTCACATTCAGATGCTCCACAGGAAATCGTCATCCATCCTCCTCACCCAACTTCTGCATCGATTGTCAAGCCCTCTATCACACGGGCGCAGTCCGATCGTCCGGCTGTAGAACACCAACGTACTGAGCCTCGTGGAGATGTCCCACCTCCTGGTCAACGCGTGTCGATCCACGAGTCAAGTCGAGCATTGCCCACCCCAATTCCTAAACCCCCCTACTCTCGTGGGAACCCAGAAACGGGGGTGGATAACCCAACTTCATCGTATCCGCAGAGCCGACCACCATCTCGTTCTGCGCATAGGACCTCCACTAGTAACGCCGTTCCTCCTGCTGTTGTCGGCCCACGTCCTCTGCGTTCTGTTTCCCAGGGGGGGCTGCAAACGAACGAGCCTCCTACCCGTCCACCATCCGTCGCACAGTATGTCCCCACCTTATCCTCTACTCCGAATCAGTACTCCGTCCCCCCATCACCCGCCCATCCAACTAACGGTAGTCCGCCAAAGGCTGGACACACCCATGGTTCACTCTCGTCCGCTCAACCGAGTCCCAGAAACATACAACTCCTCGGCGTGTCTCCCAGCCACTCCACATCTACACAACAAGCGCCATCTGCTCCCCCAAGCGTTCATCCTACCCCAACCATTGTTCCTCGGACGCTCACTACGTCCTCTCGACCTTCTACTCGAGACGGCCCACACACGGATGCACCGTATGTTCATCAGCAGGCGGTAGGCCGACAACCAGTGGCCGACAATCGTCCGGGGCCCCGGCAGGCGTCTGACAGCACCACGGTCAAAGCATCCTGGGTTGTCCAAACTCCAGCTACCGTCAAAGGGGTCAAGATATCTCGGGAGGACAAGTATTTGCGAGACCACCACGTCAACTCGGAGACGCCCCATGCGCAACTCCGTCAAGTGCTCTCACAAGACGACTACTCGTTCCCTCGTGCTTCTTCGTCCATGATGAAGGCGAGTCTGGCGACGACTCCAACAGCCTCGTCTCAACGCAACTCTCCTGGTGCAAAGGGGAGGGATGTTCCCTTTGGAACACCACGGACTACGTCGGCAAATACTTCACTCAGTTTTGGGTCCGCAAGAGAGGTGAAGTTGACAAGCTCTGGATTCTCACACCCTATCTCATCTTCTGTCTTACTGTACAGGCACCCACTCCGGCGCACGTACCGAGGCACAATCTACCGCCACACCTTGCAGGACCACCACAGATCGCTGTCGTCGGGGCGACTCCCGCCACCATAGCTTGCGACTTACCCCAAGACCGTGTTGATCATGCTTTGCTTGCACCTCCCTTTCCTGCACCGACCCGAGCCTCGAGGACAGCATCTACCTCACAAGACCAACCCCCGCAACCTGCAGCTCGAACTACACCATCGACACCTTATCAGCCGCAGTTGCCGCCAGCAGTGCACGCACCATCGTTGTTTCAGCCGTATCGGCCACCATCTCTTCCAGCCCCTGAAGATAATGGCCAGTTTTCACCTCCACCGCTTCCGATTCCGCCGCCCAAGGGTCTAGAGGATTCTCCTCCCCCACCTATTGAAACCCGAACGAGTGAGATCATTCCGACACGTTCGCAGAGCGATGGGTATCCTCAAAGCTATGTGCATTCCGTCCCCGAGGCACAGAGTGAAATGTTCCACATGCCCTCACAATCTTCAACCCCGCCGCAACTCTCGTCCGTGCCACCTCCGCGTACTACACACGCCTGGCAACTCAACAAACTAGACATGAATACGGTTCCGACGCCAACGTCGAATGGGTCCATAGCTGAAGTTCATGCTGATGCGAGGTCTTCAAAACCAACTTTTGTCCAGCCAGACAACGTGCAGGTAGTTCATCAAGAGATCATGAGGTGTATTCCCGTCCTTCCGTCGCAGTCTTCGGCTCTTCCTACAAAGCCGCGACCGAAGGTCACAGTCGAGGATGTTCCAGAGGATTCGCCTGTGTCAAGCAAAGCGGTCCACACGAGCATGCCGATGACAACCCCTCCAGTCCCAGCGTCGAGACCCGCGCATCCATCGCAACCCCCCACCGTTGCGAACGCGAACGCGACATCCAAGTCCGTAGTAGTAGACCAACCTGGTCACAGACTTTCACCCCAGTCCAGAAGCAAAGATCCACCTCTGCACCGTGGCACCGAGCCCAGCACTATGACCCCTGCTCCGGCCATGCCTCCACCGACCTCTGCCTCTACAACCACGCCGACCCGCATGCCAACCTCTGCGCCCCCCACTCAGCCTACAACTCTCCCGTCTGCCCAAGTTGCCCCTGCTCAACGTACTACGTCCCATAGTACTCCCTCGCGTTCTTCCCAGCGTGCTGCGGAGATGTTGCAGGCGACCAAACTCTCAACGTATGCGGGAAGTAATTCTGTTACCACTGGGAGCGTCAACAAGTCCGCCGCTGCGCCAGTACAGACAACTCACAATCCTGTCGGTACTGCTACCGGTCATCATCAACCAGTAAATGGTGCTGTTGGTGTACAAGGCCCTACGGCTTCCAAGCTTGTAAATGGTCCGACCACTTTTGCTCCCCATTCCACCACAGCTTCTATGCCCAAGGCTGCACACACGACAACGATCGGCCCTGGCCCGCCGGTCGGCGCATTGGGACTACACATATCTGCTCCATCGACTAATATCAATACCCAAACACCATCTACTCCCGATCCTTTGAGACAACAGCCTGGCTATCCAGGTGCTTCGTCAATGCCCTCTCTAGATGTCACACCCACGACCGTAATGCCGACAGCTACTGTCAAGAATACTCATCAAGACCAACCCGTCATAGATGTCACCCGACCTCGCGATGTTATGCCCTCTTCTACTCGCAACCTTCCTCCTTCGTCGCATATATACCCTATCTCTGCCCGCCCAAGTACGTCCACTGCAGTGACTCAGCAAACACATACAACAACTCCAGCCCAACCGTCGACCCACTATCGGGTCGCATCCTTGCCCGTTACATCGTCATCTTTGGCTGTGCAAAAGCCACCTTCACCTCGCAAATCTTCACAGCCTATCGTTTCCACCACAGTTTCAACGCAACCCTTTCCGTCTCGCCCATCCGTCCCCGAATCCCATTCTACACGGATTCCAGTATCCGGGCACCTGCCCACCCCTGCCCCAGCCCGACAGACGCGGCTACCACCTCTTGATCGCATAAATGACCCTGATATGCTTAAAACACCATCATCCATTGCGCCGTCTCCTATGCTCAACCCGGACACCTCCAACGCTGCACCACAGTCCGTTACTGTTCCAATACGGGCACGGCAGTCCTCCACAGACTCGAAAGACGACAAGAAGAAACCTTCAGGGTTGTTTGGTCTTTTCAGGACGAGAACACTCTCGTCGAAAGCGGCTGAACCTCCGGTTGCTCCTACAGTCACCAGAGCATCTCTCGACCAGACGAGGGCTCATCCTGATGCCACATTCGTCCCTCGTGGGGTGACATCAACTTCGGCTGTAAAAGGGTCGAATTCAACCCCACCACTGGCTACATCCACCTCCGCGCGTGGGGGATTACATCCCAAGGTCAAGGGCAGGGTGCCTGATCCAATCGCCGTTCCGGCCCATCCAGCGCAGGCAGGACGAGGGCAAAGGGATGCCACCCCACACATTTTCACCTCGTTTAAGTTCTTGACCACCCATACTAAGAGGAATCGAACGGTATCGGCTGCGTCTCTTGATGTCTGTGACGGCAACACTGCTGTGAGTATTTCGTTCCCTCCTTCCAACGAGCTACTAATCATTCCCGTGAACAGACCAATACCGTAGTCGGGTCCCCTAATCACTCTGCCATCAGCCAAGCTCATCCTCTTCCTCCTATCATACCCCCGGATGTTCGTGATCCTTTAGTTGCGACATCAGAATGGAGGGACAGGGAAGAAGCCGAACGAAGAGAGCGCAGGACTCATCGTATTCGCCGGCCCGGAGTCACGTTTGACGTCGAAGAGGAACCCCCTTCCCCAGCACCTGGCACTACAAACAAGCGGAAGAAACTGGTTCGCCGCCTGTCCGGGCGAGCTGCTACCCCTGGACCGCCGCGTGGTTGATGTGGATCGTGCGATGGTCGTACTGGTTTGTTTGCAAGTATCGTAAGGTCGGATTCTCAGGTTGAATATGTTATGCCACGTCTAGTACTATGTATTTTGCTTCGTTTTAAACCCATCGTCGTTGCTATCTAAACATGTAATACCGTTGTTATCGTTTACAGGGGGGTCTTGTACGCCAAGATTTCTGTATTTTTTTCTTCTCCTGCTATGCCGACGTGGTGACAGCTGGAAGACGCGTGACGCCTCGCGTCCGGCGTGACCACCGCGCCATCACTAATAATCGTTCTAACCGTCAGAACGTCGGAATGTTCAGAAACAGAGAAAGGAACCAGCCTGGGGCGAGGCGATCCAAAGCACTCAAAGCCGCCACCACCGAACCAGAGTACCCTTTCCGACTGAATTTGTATGTCCCGCCGCTACATCACATTGACGGCGAGCTCAGAAACGCGTCAGCTATGACAAACCACCACTCTACGAAGTAACGCTCGAGGAGTTTGAGACGTGCGCGCTCGATCGTCTTCGCGTACTCGCAGAGATCGAGTCCTCGTTTGCACGAAACCGATCATGGGACGAGCTGAGGAGCGTGACCGACGCCCAGTGTAGAAAGTATCTCCTGCTCAACAGCAACACGGCCATCACAGTACCTTTGGAGGATCAGCGACGGAACGATCATGTCGGTCATTTCGTACTTCGACTCGCGTTTTGTCGCTCGTGCGTTTCTTCCCGATGGCGTCGAGCGTAAA